>JAOVYX010020292.1:0-17255 GCA_035668315.1 Drosera spatulata | reverse complement strand
CAACTTGTCAGGCACAGGCTGGGATCCCTTTGCCTCGATTTCCTCCTCCACCGGACGACGATGCAGGCCCTCCCGAGCAACAGGAAGTCGGATTAACAGGACATTAAGCACACATTTTTATCGAAAAAAAAATGTATTATGATTTCCAAACATTGTGATAGAGAGCATTTTTAATTTCATTGTAATTTAATACAGGGATTTCTGCAGTTTCTGTATTTTTCATTTATTATTTTTTTAAATAAAATTATATTTAGCGACGGAATCCGTCTCTAAAACATGAAGAAAAAATATGAGATTAGAGACGGAATCCGTCGCTAATATATATTTGAAAAATATGTACTTAGCGACGGATTCCGTCTCTGAAAATAAAATTCATTTTGTTTTTTGAATTAAAAAAGTAGCGACGGCTTCCGTCGCTAAAACATGAAGAAAAATTATGTTATTAGCGACGGAATACGTCGCTAATATATATCTGAATACACAAAAAATATGTGATTAGCGACCGATTTCGTCGCTAAATGTTTTAGAAGTATTTAACATGTTAGCGACGGATTCCGTCTCTAAAAATAAAAATCATTTTGTATTTTGAATTAAACATTTTAGCGACGACATCCGTCGCTAAATAAGATTCATTTTAATTTCTTTCTACATTTTTAAATAATTAAACATTTAGCGACGAACAGACTTTCTGTTGCTAATGTTTTCACTTTGCCGACGGATCCGTCGCTAGTTCAGGCTTAGCGACGAGGAGTTCAGCAACGGACTAGTCCGTCCCTAAATCCGTCGTAAAATTATGTTAGCGACGGATTTTATTCATTTAGAAACTGATTTTTTCCATCGCTAAATAGGATTTTTTTTGTAGTGTGGTTTTGATTCTCCCTCAAGAATATGATATCTCGAACCATTAACGGGAGATGTAACTGCAAGATTTATAGATTATCATTTTAATGAAAATGAATTCCCAAAATTAGTGGGAGAAAAAAAGAGAGAAGGAGCACATATTTCACCAAAAATTTAGGATGAAATATCATGAAAATCATCATTAATATTGTCGTCTAGTTATCCTCGTACTAGTCAATCTGAACATGAAGTTCAAAGGATTATTCATTTATAGAGTATCCCAAATGAGATGCCTGACTCATTTACTGATTCAAAGGGGATAGTTAAATCTTATATACCAGCTTTAAATGCTCTTGTCAAAATTTTAATATCAAATGAATCCAATACTAACAACACTCTAGAAGAGTTTAAACCCCGCTTTAAGTGTGGTAGACCTGTTTGTGCGAAAGATATAGTTCCTTATAAAAGAAAATCGAAAGGTAATGATGTTCTTGAAGAAATCATACCAATGAATAAATCTATAAAGATGATTAATGAAAAGATAGTAGTTAATGATGCTAATGAGGATACTATTGAGAAACAATCACTTACAAATGAAAAAATCTCGATTAATTATGCTAATATACATATTGTGTGGGACAGAAATAAAATCTAGATAAATGATCTTTTTGCCTATATTGTGAAGAAGCTGCCAGAAGAACAGTCTTGTCAATTGCCTTCTCATATTAGAAGACTGTTCTTCTGGCGGCTTCTTCATAATTGCCTTCTCAAAATGCTTGTCCACTAGATCCACATCGACCTTCTTGGTACCCATCTTAGGCACTTTCTTAAAACTTATCCACTTTCCTGTCCTATTCCTGTGAGCTCCATCCAATCTTGTACTTCCACTTGTAACTGCAACTGGCTTCCTTGGAACGTAGAATTGGAACGTATTAGAGAGAAAACACAAGTCAGACGCAGGATTTGAGCGTTGTTGTGTTAGGCTTGTATCTCTTATTCTTCATAGTGGATGGATTGTCGGTGGCTGTGGGTTTTTCTTCCCCTTGAGACTTTTTGCACGTAAATCTGGTGTTCGTTTCTCTTTGTTTGTTTTCTTTGATTGTGCATCGATCCTATATGTGTGCATGTTATGATTTGGTGAGATGATCGACGACGACCGCTCACGATTTTTTGTGAGATGAAAGTAGATCTTAATCGTTGGAATCAGCTGTCGATAACGACGACAGCAATGCCAATGACGGATTCCCGATAACGGTGATATGACTAGTAGATTTTCGTGGACGGAGTTGAGATTTGGAAAGCGAGAAGCAGCAAAGACTTCTAAACTCTGACAAATGTGGAATTGGTTGTTTTATGTATGTTAAAAAGCGAGTGTTATTCTTTATTATTCTAAGATCGATATCGATTGTTGACGTGTATGAGCAGTTCACATCTGAATAATGTTTCAAACGATCGGCACATCTAAATAATGTTTCGTTCATATTTGAGTAAATGTAGTTTTAAGCGATCGGCACAACTAAATAATGTTTCGTTCATATTTGAGTAAATGTAGTTTTTAAACCAACTTATAGCGATCTCCTGTCGTTCACGGTTAATAAGTGAAGTTTAAATTTAATAATATGTAGTTCACAAATAAACAATATACACTTCATATGCAAATGTTTTGAAGTTCACGTCTAATAATATGTATTTCATTAAGAAATTTTATTCAGTTCACATTTAATAGTTAACAGTTCACATGTTAACAATATACAATTCATATATAAGCAATTCACAATTCACATCAGTAATATTATCCAATGTTTTATGAAGTGTATGGATTGTTATTCTAATACAGTTCACTTAGTGAAGGGAGATAGTTCACACATTCACATAATACAGTTTATTAATATAAAAAAGACAGTTTATATTTCGCAGTTTATAGTTTACAATTATCAACATCTAATACTAACTCATGCATTATTATTCTTGTTCAAAGTATCAAATTGTTACATATTTATGATCCTTATAACTTATGAAGTGATTTAGATCATAATCTGATTTCGACACCCAATTACGTGCAGTTCATATTGATTCCATTACCATTCATATAAATAACATTGTGGTTTACCCTTACATAATACACAGTTCATATCGGTAATATTTCAACTGAAATCCACAATGTTAGAACCGATGTCTAAAACGACATAACATTAGATTAATATCAACCTTCAATGTTTGTCTAACTGTAACTCATACATATCCATATCAATCAAGTTCGAATAGTATTGAAAAGAAATGATTAAACGATTGTGATGCATAACTTTGTATTCCCATGAAGCAAACCAACTATTGATTTGAGTTTATTCCATGGAATTCATAGATTATGGCACTCAAGTTGTGTGAACTGTTGTAATATTTCAATATTATGGATTAAAAAATGTTATCGATTTACTAACACTCATTTTTTTCCAATTATGTAATGTTTGATATTTCACTCATATTCTATAACCTTAATTGATACATACTTAAGATCATGACACTCAATTTTATATACTATGAAAGCTTTAAATTGCTTAATACTCATATTTTTTATTACGTAATGTTTGATACTTCACTCATATTATATTGCCTTAAGTATATACTTAAGATCACGACATTCATAATTTTTTAATTATATACACGGTTCATTTAACAAAATATGACGGTTTATATAACCACATCTCCAGTTTATGCACTGTCTTTATACGAATTCTTTGAATACATGTTAAGATCAACCGTTCATATAGCCTATCCAACAATTCATATAGCAAAAACAATAGTTTGTATGACATCATCACGAGTTCATATATTCTAATATCGATTATCTTGAATACATGACAACGCCGGCAATTCATACAACATATCGAACAATTCATATCGTAGAAATAACAGTTTACATAGCATCATAACCCGTTCATATATTCTTGAATACATGTCAAAATCAACAGTTCTTATTGACAAAAAAATATACCATGTACAACGATTTACATAACAACATTAATCCGTCTCGGATTCCTTATTATCCGCACCACATCCTTTGTAGTGCATCCTCACGTCCATATCTACATCCCTTAGTGTTTTGGGAGACCTTTCATAAAAAATCAAAAAAAAAAAAAATAGTTCACAAAAATTGTTTTAAAAAAACTTTTCATTAAAACTCATAAAAACAACTACATTTCAAAGGCAAAACAAAACAGTTCACAAGACATAACAATACAATTCACAAAACAGAACAAGACAGTTCACAAGTCTAAATAACACACTTCACAAGTCTCATCAACACAATTCATTATCCCACAAAGATTCCCAGTTAGTATTATCAAGGATGAACATAATAACAAAATTGACTTGAGGATGATCTGATAATGTTAAGGTAGTCCTTAATTTTGCTGATTTAATTACGTAATCGATTTGTCGGTTTAACAATCTATTAAAGAACTTGACACTGATGCATCTTGATTCGTACGTCTTGGACATGGCTTCTTCTGTTGAATTAAGCAGATCAAGATATGACATGTTGGGATTTTTTATAACATCTATGAAACAACTTTCCATTCTCTTTGTACATATCTATGAAACAACTTTCCTTAAAAAACCAGTTCATAAAAATGGGGAAAAAAAACTATATACAAAAAACTACAAAAATTGATTAAAAAAATTATAGTTCTTAAATCAAAAAATTACAGTTTATAGAGTAAAACAACAAGGTTTACAAAATAAAAAACACGGTTCTCTTTGTATATTTTCGAACTATTATCAAAGCCTTAATTTCTTGTAACAACTTCCCCTCCTGTGCATCATAATCATTCTCTTCCACGATCCAACATCAAGAATCAAGAATTAACTCCAATCAGCACATACCCAGATCCCAATTTCAAAGTTTGGCCCAAATCTCATAACCACTAAACCTAAAAACATCAAAATCTATTACCCACTTCAATCATTCCCGGATCTCATAACAAGAATTCGGGGGCGAAGTTGAACTTCAATTAGCACCCGCGTTGATTCAATTTCTCTCTCTTCTTATCCACCTTTGTCGCTGCTGCTTCCTATGCGCGGAGAGGATTGCGACTGTGAGGATTTTTGACCGAAGATGTTGACGGAGACGAAGGCAGAGAATCGTGTACTCACTGTCTATGGCTTGCCGATTGGGATTAAGGTTGGGATTTGAGTTTATTCGATGGAGATTTAAAGGGAAGAGGAAAGGTTGGGTTAGGGTTAGTTTGGATTGAGTTAGAAAAGCAAGTTCGGTTAGGTTAGGAAACATGTGTGGTTAGGTTAAAATGGAGATGGAGTTGATATTTTAGATGAATGGGTATCAATTTATAAAGTAAACTTTGATTGATTACCTAAAGTTGTCATAAAAATAAAAAAAAGATACTAAAGTATAAGATGAAACTTATTTGGGGAGTTTAAAATAATGAAAATGTGTGGCTGATTTAAAATGGAAAGATTTTTAGAAAGATTTTGTTTTATAAAATCACTGTTACAAAATCTTTCTAAAAATCTTTTTTTTATTGTATAAAATCAGCATCATAAACCTCTTAAAATAATTGCCCCATAAAAAAAAAAAAAGAACATACCGTCCTGCATTTGTGTGTATAAGTTACTGGAGTTAATGCTTAGGCCCCCTTGTTGACTCGTTGTGCTAGTATGAAAGTAAAGACATTGGATTCTTTTGGTTGCGAAGGAAATCAAGCACGAGAACGGAGCAGCATTGGGACACTAAGCAAATTGAGTTCACATAACTCACGTAGCGTTATAAATGGCTTGCAACTTCATTGGAGGAAAAATGCAGAGAAGAGGGCCAAGGAGCCAAAGCCATAAAAAAGGATTAGAGAATTTTAAAGATAAGCACGGTTTGTATTTGGATATCTTTTCATTAAAAAACTATCCGTTTACAATAATATTTTAGGGTTGCTCTAAATTTTATAGTATTTTTTTTTTTATAGGTATGAGCTGCGAGTGTCAGAAAATTAGTGAGTTAAGAAATAAATTCTCATGTAACAATATTTATCTGAATAGTGGAAATACTTGTCGGTTACTTGTGGACGTAACCTCAGGAACGGGATGAACAACTTAAATCTTTATGTCATGATGTCAATTTACTTTCTATCATTTGGCATTGTTATTTTTCTAACGTTACATGTATCAAGTTTTGAAGATCGGATTCGTCTATTCTCAATAGTTCTTTTAGCATCTCATAATAATGAATTGAATGAAGAGATGATATCAAATTAATCATATTAAATATTTAAAAGAACCAAACTTGTTATCAAGACATTACTCTGTTGTTTATCAATAAAAGATCCTGAATTTCATATTCTTTGAATCTCCCTGGATAAAACTCCCTTTCTATATATGCATATGAGTTCTGTAATTCAACAGTTCATTACTTGTTAAAAACTCACAGTATTTTGAGTACTCCAACGAAGAACACTTATCCTACACCAATTCAACCCCTTGCAACAATGACTTCACTCGCCAACCGCGCTCTACTCCTCATCTTCTCCCTTGCATTGACGATTTTGCAAACAACGACGCACATAGAGATCGGCTTGTAATCGACAGGCCACATACATGGGTCTGTGTTGACTCACAGATAGGGCCAGGAGTAAGCCTGGTGGTTCGTTGCTGGTCAAGTGAAGACGATTGCGGACAACGAAGACTAAGCCATCGACAATCTTTTAATATATGGTTTAAGCCTAATGTCACGGGAACCACGGAGTTTGTATGCTCGTTGGCATGGCAACACGAGACACCGTTCAATACGTTCTATGATTACAACAGAGATATACATAGGTGCCATAGGAATTGTATGTGGACTGCCAATGCGACCGGGGTTTATGGTACTTCGTGGGAGAAAGGAGGAATAGATATGGTCTATCCATGGATTCCGGCGGCAAGAAACAACTGATTCGATTAAATCTATGTTTTTATTCACGGTATTTGCTCGAGTTGTACAACTCGTCATAGCACGTTCGTGCTTCAAGTCCTGGTAGATTGTCTGGACTGTGAAATAATTAATTGTGGCTTATTTGCTATACTATTAACAATAAATTGGTATGTTGTTTTCTATATGTGCTAGAGCTTTAGCATTTGGTTTTTACATATTGACTTCCTTTTCACCAAGTCGTTGGATCTCATTTGCCACACCAAGAATCCACAGTATATTGCTATGAAGCTGATTCGACGATTCAACGAGCACGTAAAGCAATCACATCTCAGACACCGGTATAACATATCTGAAGCTACTTCTTCAAGTGTTGAGTGATCGACATGGTCGTACTCAGTATGCTACTGAACTTGATGATTTACGACACTGCTCATGTACAGCATTTTCAAGGCAACGAAGCAAAAGGACTTGAACATCACGAGACTTGCATCTCATCTATATCTACGGACCTATAATCAGCTGCGCACATACACCCGGAAGTCTGGAACTTAGTTAAAAATAATACATCGAAGTGACCGAAGTATTCCAAGAGCTCATCTCAAGCAAAACTTGCTGTCATAAAAAAGACGGGATCTAAACTTCATACTAACCTCGACTCCTTGAGCTGAAATCCATTGTAGCTCACGCCATCGATTCTTAATCAGCAACCGATATTTACTTTACTACCTGCACCAAGAAGGCAAGAACATCAATGATTACCACAGTATATTGACTTGCACTGTAATAGATGAATCTAGAGTAATTGTCGGCATATGAAGTAATGGCAGGGGTCGAGCCTTCTCAGAATAAAGAAAAAAAGATCCAGCACTGTTGCGTTGATAACCATACCACTAAAAGTCGATCAATATTTTTTAGCAGATCAGTGATACAAGTTTGCCAAAAACGAAAGAGCAAAAGATACGAGTTCAAAAAAGTAGAAAATGAATCATCTGTGACCCAAATTAGCTCTCAAGCTGCTCCACGCAGACGATGGGCAAGCTGCTTCAGGACAGAGCATTCAATGAGACATCGATGGAAAGACAGCCAAGATCGAAATGATATGAAAGACATCCAAATTTTGCAGTATTCAAGGTTGTTAGTTACCTTTGATCAGATAGGTGTTTGCCAAGGTAACTATCAGAACAGGTGAAGGAAACAGAAAATTCTTAAGCATTTGCTTAGCCCCTAAGTGCTGCTATGGCTGCTGACGTCGGGTAGAATGCGACATGAATAGTGAAGCCAGACAAACAAAACTATTGACATCTATCAGGGTATCAAAACTGTGACCAATGTTGCCATACAAACAATAGATGCAGATCGTCACCATATCCATACAGAGTAAGGGCATCAGTGAATAAAGACTCTGTTTATCAGGGAGGCTCAACAGTGAACAATGGACATAACATATCTATGAGATATGATATATATACCTGATTTTCCATAGGCCCCTTGGCTATCAATGAATCAAGAAAGTAGAGGTCTAGAGGAAGCCAAATGAATCACTCAGTGGGGATGATATCGGGAATCAAAACAATTCTATTGACTGTCAGCGAGTCCAGCCAAGTGACTAATCGTGTCTTCAAGGTGAGAAAGACGAGTAAGAATATTGTCAGGAAGTTCTGCATAGTCCTGATTGTTCTGCCGCCACTGGGACATACCGTCACCTATGTTTTTCAGACCGCTCTGTAACAACTCCATTCCTCTATTAAATGCATCAGGGAGCTTTCGTTTTCTGTTGGAATAGTTCGGATTATCAATCTCCATCATTTCATATCCTGCAGATTCGGCATCATTGCTAGAATTTGAGTCAGGCAGTTCTTTAAGTAGCAAACCATCCTCAAGGACCAATGCGAGCTGCTCACAGATAGGTGCAGTTGAAGTGAGAGTCATTTCTTTCTCAAGAAAGACCTTCAGCTCTAGCATGAATCTCTCTTCATTCGCTGAAGTTCCAGATTCTAGATCAAATGAAAGAGCTGCATCATGTGGAACAAATCTCCACAGTTGTTCGCAAAAAGTGCGAGCAGCGAAATATCCAAATGCCGTGACAGCTAAATGAACAAGAGCCCAATGCCTCTCTTTCAGTAACATGTGATACAGTTCCCAAACAGCAGAACTCTTCATATTCCCTTCGTGTTCCTCCATCTTCATGTGACCGAGGCTTGCCACAAAATGGGTTAGAGCTGGTTTGCATTTGTGGAGCAGAGGGCCCATATCAGCCGGTCCGGAGATGAACAGGTTTCGTAGATCAATGATGACCTGTTCCATCTGATCAGATGCGTACATCTGTTTTGCAGCCGAGATTATCTCCAGAATTGCACATAGAAGCCAGCAAGACTTATTTTTCATTATCCTAACCGAAAAACTCCTATAGCCATGAATCAAAGCCACTAAGAATTGGAGTGACTTGGAATCCATGGAAGATACACTTTCTTGCCTGCAAAATGCAGAAACCAAGCTTGTACAGTTGTACTTCACAAATTTCAAGCGAATACTGTATCCAACTGTAAACTTCATCATGATGCAAATATAATCTTTACTGTTTTCCAAAAATAAAAACTAAAAAATATCATCCAGCAACAAAAACTTGGGGATTTTACATTTCAGTACCCCAAATTCTTTTTCTTACATTTTGCTCCTCCTTGGTCTTTTTTTATACAGTATGTAACATTTTTTATACTATATCTTGAAAAATACATACAACAAATTCATGCTAGGGGAAGCAAAATGTAATAAATTTTTCAAAGGGGTATTTTTTCATAGTTTGCCTCAAAAACTTAGTACTAATGCGAACTTTGTAAAAATGAATAATCAGATGGTCAAAAGATGATACACTAGGAGGAATGTAGAAATGCAGCAAAGAAGCACGATTTGAAGCAATCAATGAAAACTTTGTGACCAAGAGCTACATTACAGTTCAAGGCTTGAAAATGGTGCAAAGTGATTTGTTGGAATGCAGAGAGAAGTACAAATTGTTTTTTTAACTTTTATGATCACCAAATAAAATAATCAACTGATAACTTACAGTGGTTCTAGAAGAGAAGAAAGGATCAGCACTGGCCTCCCAAGCTCCTCAGAATCATCTGGGTTCACAGAAGATTCAATGGAGTTCTCAACGAAACGACAATAATCACTGATGATTCTTTCTGTGGCGGCCTTTCTCAAATTACTTGACAACAAATTCAGAGGGAAACCTTCCATCAACAGAGCTGTATACATGACTATTGATTGACGTGAGCTCTCATCAGTCAGAACAAATTTATAAACTCTATCGACCACGAGTTGTGAACACGATGAAAGAAGAAAGCATATTGATCTGGCCATCTTCCTGACAGCTGAAGTTGGAGGAAAGACTGAATCAGAAGATGCTATGGACTTGTACAAAGAGCAAAGTTTATCTACAAGGGTGATCACCAGCTCTGGTTCGGCAAGACGAATCACGAAAGACCAAAGCTCCATAATGACATCCAGACAGAGAAAGTGAGGATGGAAGAAATTCTCTAGCGGAAATAACTCCATATGGCTCCAAGCGCTGCCAGAAGAGACCACAATCATGAAGATCTTCAGCGCATGAACAAGGGAAGAAAACATAGCTTGACACTGTAGCGCTTGAGTTTTTCCTTCAGAATGGAAGACAAAAGTCTGCAAGACCAAAACAGCAGAATATATTTCCTCATCGACTAAAATGTCCAAAAACCACTGGAGCTTCTTAGCAATCCCAAGAAGAATTTGGTTATCTAGATCAGGAGAAATTTTCAGAAGATCAATGAAAGCAGAAACTCGACCAAGCAGCAAGACTTTAGCTCTGGGCATTGATTCACATGTTACAGTGAATATTTCCCTGAGAGAAACTACGGCAAATTCAGTAGTTTGATCTGTATGCTTTGCACTTGAGTTGCTTTCAATACCAAACATCCAATCAAGAACCACGAGCTTTTCCTCTTCTTTCAATTGAACTGAATTCAGTAATGAATTCAGCAAATGGATAGCTGTAGGCTTCAAATGCTCTTCCACCATATAACCCACATCTTTTAGAAGAGGATTTTTGCCGACCGTAACTCCAAAGGTCGAAACCATCAGGATATAGAGTGTTATCTCTCTGTAAACAGAGTAGGCCTGATATGGATACTGAGATGATATCCTGACTGCATTTATCAGATAAAACTTTGTTGGCAGAAACACCCTTTTAGCTTCGGCAAAAGATATGGTTTCCTGCGTTGGGGAAGACCAAGCTTCAACTGCATTGCTGATCGAGTCTTTTGCCTGTGTAATTAACATGGTAATGGTCTCTGCTACATTGACCTTTTCTGCCAATACATTCTTTCCCAGCTGAAGCAAAGACACGACACCTTTCCATGATAGATTGAGAATTTGAACCAAATTCCCCCCGCCACTTCCCGCTAGAATTCCCAGTTCCGACAACTTCCCAATAGTGCATTTGATTAGGTTGATGACAAAATAAACATCAGGAACTTCTCCATCGTGCATGCTGTTGTTTTCCTTGTCCATCTTGGCATCGTATAAATCCCATTTCACTGCCTCCGAATAAGTCCTGCATAATTTAGTTACAGCATCAAGCACCAACTGAGTGTCTTTTAGTAAATCTGGGCCAATCGAAGCAATCCTCTGAATAGAAGTACAAAAAGAAGTGTCAGTAACATGTAGAATAATAATAAGCATAATTTCTACACCAATGTATATTTCGATGTAGGTATAAGGATGAAACCAATGGAAATGGAATCCATATAGGGAATTTTTCAAGAACCCTATTCCAGAGGAAAGAAATTGGAGATCCCAGATGAGGCAATGGTGCAACAAATTGCAACCTCAGTGGATGCGGGAGAAAACCAAAAGTGGCTACGCACACACCAACTTAAAATATAGCATCGGACACGGACATTTTTTCTACATAACTTTGTATTTGGCTAAGCATACGGTCATAATGATATCCATCTCACGCAGCCTAACAAACTCACGCGCTAATAACGTGACTAAAGTCCATGTTAGACAAAAAATAATAAGCAAATGAACTCCTGTATGGAAATGAAAACAGCAGACTGGAGTACCTCAGCGTGCGACATCAAATCTTTAGTTAGAGTCAATAGCTCTAAAATGAACATTTCAAAAGCGTCTTTCACTATCTCATCTCCAAAGACAGGGCTTGTTGTTAACAGGGAAAAGCATGTCACAGAGAACTTTAACAACTCTGAAATGACCTGCCAATTCAGCTAGTTACAGCTTATCAGAAATTATAGGTCTTGAAACTAAAAGCTATTTTTCACAAAATAGGGATTACCTTGGAGAAGAGACTAGAATGTTCATCTTCTTGAGAATCATCTGCTGACATGAGAGTCATTCTGAGATGTTTCGCACACCACACACTGGCCTATCGCATGTAACCAATGTATCAATAAACTGAGGCGGGAATCAACCACAATTTACTATTGCTTCTAGAGCATGAAGATGAACACACCTTAGCCCCGAGTGATGCAAAATGTCCCAGGCATCCAGACATATCTACTCTAAGAAACTTTGTGGAGACATGCAAAAGTGTTTTGTTCAGCATACATTGGGAAATATCCAAACACGTGAAGTCTTCCCATAATGTCTATCCAGTCAAGGAGGAACAAGTTATGATGAAGTGTTATGACTGCTGTCATGATCATCCATATCTCAGAGCAAGGATAATAGTGATAAGCATCCATGATAATTAACTTTTAGTTCCTTGAACTCGAAATCAAATAGAAAAATAATCAAATCCTCTCCCTTTAACCTAAAATAACCTTTTAGCTCGTAGGATAAGTGAATCCTTTCCTCTTGGTTCCTATGACCAAGAGCAGTAGATTCTTGAACTAAAACAAAAATGAAATCACGATACATAGTGACAAATGAAGGGACCATGCCAAAGGATACTAAGAGGCATTCCATCACTGAAGCCAGATCTGATTTCTCGGATAGTTGAAATTCCTTGAGCTTTATAAGCTGTTGAATGCGACTCTCAACAACCTGTGATTACAGCAGTCAAGTAGAGGGATAAGACTCAGACTATATCTAATATTTTTGGTTATGTATTGCAAGATGGAGGACAAGGAAAAATAAATCACAGACCAGATTTTGCCTTGGCTTGCTTAACAGGGTTCTCACAGATAACTTGACACTCGACTTAGATAATCCTTTCTGTCTATTCATGATATGGGATCCCGGACAATGACATTAAGCAAATTGGTACCTCATAGTTCAGCATTCTTGTGAAATCAAACGGTCTTTGAGGATGAATATATGATACCAATCCCTCCATCAAACCCTATATGCTTTAGGCTTTCAAGGGAAAAAAAATAAGCAAAAACAAGCCGGTCATGTTTCCTAAAATTTGGCATGTCAACATACCAATCTCAAGAAATATCCCCAACACAAATCTCTTAAAAATATAAGAATCTAGTCTTGAAGTATACACTAAAAAACGAATGAAAATGCGCCTACATGACAAGATCTGACTCGCTTGTTCCCATTACCCTACATACGACAGTGTCCTAATTTCCTAAACCTACTAATCCTAAACCTTCTGATACAACCTCAATATTTGTTACACGGAATCAATTCCTCAATGCGAACTCCAATTAGCTAGAACCAGAGAGCATCCACTCTACCAGCATTATCTCGCCCATACTCCCCACTCATTAATCGAATAGCCCCGACATTCCAATTGCTAAGCTCATCGTCCAGCCAGTTCGTAGCATTCCAATTCACAATCCACCAGAACGACATAATTTCACAACCAAATCAACAACACACCACGCTGTACCAACCAAAACGACGATCGATCCTTCAACCGCTAGCCTAGACCCTAGATCAGCACTACAGACATCGCAACGCGAAACCTAATAATCGAACTCGAATAGACAATGAGCACAAAATCGAGAGAGTTTTTGAGTGAAATTGAGAGGTCGATCGATGGGGTGATTCACCTCGGATGATTTGATCGATTCGAGTAGGAGTCGGAGTTCGTCGCCGGAGGTTTGCTTCGCCATTGGTTGCCGCCGCCGCCGTCTTTCTCTCTCTAGAAGGGTCTCTTTGTGTGCTCTTGTTTCTCTCTCTACACTGTCAGCTTTGCGATTTCCCGCCTTGGAGAGGATGGAAATGAAAATGAGCAACTCAAAAGAGTTAAATGGATGATTATTTTTTGTGACGATTTAGACACAAAAGTTAATCAATCTGGATTGGTTTAGTGGTGTTCGACTCAATCTTCTTCTTGAAGATCCTATTATGGATAACTTAAACAATATTTTGAAAAGTGGATCGATCAAACAATTTTGATGATATTTTTATTAGATACGAATTATATTGATGATTACGTGATATTATCAGTTATTGATGACTTCTACAATAATGACAACATTAATCCTATTAATACAATAATGACATCATTAATCCTATTAATACAATAATGACATCATTAATCCTAAAACTACATATATCTGGAACACAATGTCTATTCGAGAATCTAAATTAACAACAACATCCGATCTTTATGTGGATGATGTGTTCTATTTCGATGATTAATAGTAAAAGTTTTCGATATCCAAAGACTATGCATGCCATGCTTTACGTACATTGGCAACCAGATAACCAAAGCTAACGCCCTTTCCACAATACACCATAACCTTACACTCCATTACAACACACAAGTACAATTACGTTACATCTTACTACTAACTAAGCATCCAAACACACAACATGCAAGCTTAATTTATTCCCTCACACTTCCAACACTACATACATACACCATGCAGCCACCAAGCTTACACCGTAACTTCACGGTGGCGCCACACCGCCACCAGCGCCACCACCCGATCCCTTACCAACACGACCAGTACCACCACCAATCCCTCCTACAGCGCCACCACCCGGCAATCCGCCACCGCCAACGCCAGGCAGTCCTCCTACGCCCCCACCAACGCCAGGCAATCCGCCACCGCCAAAGCCAGGCAGTCCGCCACCCCCGCCGACACCAGGAAGTCCGCCACCTCCGCCGACACCAGGCACTACACCTCCGCCGACGAGAGGCAGGCCGCCGTCTAGAGGAATGACACCAACAGCACCACCAACACCACTGAACCCTCCTACACCGGCAAACGCCACGAAGTGCTTGTCATCATCTGTGGTTGTCGCCACCACGGCCGCATGCCCAGCCTTCGAGTTCAAGCTTGTTTGTTTAGTGTTTTTGGGTATGTCCCTGGTTGCTGTTGTTGCAAGGAAGGTATAAAATAGGGCAGCTGCTGCCATTGCTAGGAGAAGAAACCGCCTTGCCATGTTTTTTCTTTTGAGTTTGCTGTTGATAATTGTAATGAGCTGTATCCTGAGTGTGGATGAAAAGTTTATATAACTGTGGATTTGCACGGTGGACGGACAGATGTTGAGAGGAATGAGAGGGAATTTAATGATGTGAGCAGGAACATTGAATTAATGGAAAACAATTTTGGCCGGGATCTGGGAGGACAACTGCATCGAACAGTGGAAGATCGATCCGTAATGATGTATTCTCGATTTAACGTTCAAATTTGTTTATTAATTTAGGGATTATTTTTGTTTTATGATTGAATTTTTTATGGGTATAATTTTTTTCTGAGATTATTTTTATTGTTTTTTATAATTTTTATTTTTTTAATATTAATATTTTTTTAATATAATATAATTTTTTTTTCAGATTTTTTAAATTAAACAAAAAGGAATATGTGAACAGCACACTTGTGTTGTTGGACTCCAACAATAGACGATCTGCTTCCATGCATGTCCCGTTCTATCTAAAAATTAGTGCAAGTTTGATATTGTATATGGGGCAAATGGTTTATGTGATCGTAACTATGAACATTTTTTCAACAAACGCTAATATATCAGTGACTCTCCGTATATATAAGAGTTGGGTTAAGTAAGGGTGTTAATCGGGTCGGTTTGGTTTAATTAGTTTGATTTTTTATCAGTTCGGTTTTAGGATAAGAAATCAAAATCGAATCGATTAATTAATCGATTGGAAAATCAAAACCAAAATCATTTATTAAACAATTTGGTTTTTAAAACGGTTTTGTTTGTACGGTTATTTTACGATTTTTTGCGGTCTCGTCTTAAATATTTTGAGATTTTAATTATATATATCATTCATTAAAATAACTTTATAAATTTTTACTATACATGTTTGCAGAAATAAATTAGATATATCGAATTAAAAAAAGAGAACAACATAAATTATGCTAAAAGTATCTGAACAAATGATTTTTTACTAACCAAACAAAAAATATTCGACCAAAATAATAAAAAATATGATTGAAGGTTTTTATTTTCATTTCTTGCAAAAAAAAAAAAAACAACAAAGATAATATTCATAATACTAAGGATATTAGGTTATCTTAGGTTTAAAATAATCTAATGTGTGTGATATTTAAGTTTAATAATCTTATGTAAAGCAATTACGATAATTAATTTTAAACGATTCGGGAATCGATCATAAACAATTCGATTAATCGGTTTATCATCGATTTTTCGATTTGGTTCGGTTTTAAATCGCAGTTTCATTTCGTAAACCAAAATCGAATCATTTAATAACCGATTTGATCGATTTCGGTAACAGTTCTTTAATCCATTCGATCTTCGTTTTAACCGTCTTAGGTTTAAGGCATTTTTGCTTGTTGTGAAAGATTGGAAGTATTTAAGTATATATACTTCGATTATAGTATGTTAAACGAGTCGAACCGAATCATCATTTATCATGTACATGTATGACTCTGTCTTGAATATCTCACGTAATGATCCGATTGTATCATTAATCATATCACGATCGATTTATGAAAACATAATTCGTTTTTTGTTACTCCTATAAAATTCTATCTAGATCCCGGACAAATCATTCAGATCTCAAACATTACACTAGTAAAACATAGAATCACACATGGACCAATCATGATTTCTTCTTTTAATACAAACATAACGTTTCTAAAATGAGATTTTTATTGTAATTGGATAATTAAAACTATCCTTTGAAAGTGATGTATTTACACTTAAGCATAGATATTTTTCTTTAGATCTCATCTACTTTTGAGGCTATTAAATAGACTTACGTAATTAACTATTAATTAGACTTAATCACCTGGATTAGGTGAAAAAATTAGGTATTAATTAATTATCTTGAGTCCTATAAATAGAGCTCATTTGTAAGGTGTTATGTATACATAGAGAAGAAAATCTCTCTTTCTCCCTCTAATCTCTCTCTAAAATATTTTATTAATTTGTTAATTTCGGCAATTATCTTTCGAAGAAGTTAATCCGACGTAAACATTTCTGTTATAACATGTTATCAGCACGAGTCCCCAACCAGCTGAGATCAAAAGACAAACGAAGGTACTTTATTATATTTGTATGATTTTATTTTATTTGATTCATATTATATGATTATAATCTAAATAAAATAATT
>JAOVYX010020291.1:0-17256 GCA_035668315.1 Drosera spatulata | reverse complement strand
TCCCCCCCCCCCCCCCCCAAACTCCGTATGCAACTTGTCTTTTTCTTAAGCGTATGATTAAACCTCTCTACTATCTCATTCATGTTCCGATATATAAGGAGTAGTCATCTGCCTCAAGATGCCATTAGTCACATAAAATTACTCAAACTTCATAAAGCAAAATTCACCATCATTAAAATGTTAGTAGTGTCTTTAATGTTTTTTCCAATTAAATCTCAAAACTTATCAAACACCTCAGATTTAATATGCATGAATAAATCCAACAGTAATGAGAATAGTCATCTACAAATGATACATAGCACTTGGATCGTCTAATAGATTGGACCGGAGTAGGTCTAAACACATCACTATGAATAAGCTCCAGAACTTTCATTAATCGCTTGCCAACAATTAAACACATTTTTAAGCTTCTTTTCCATGCTAGTTAAACTTTATTTTATCTTATTATTTCACTTAAATGGTCATTTTTAGTCATATTGTGTAGAACATTGGTATTGTTGTGTTTTGTGTAGACTTCTGCTTTTTTGCGCTTAATGATGGTCAAATGATGATGGAAGTGGGATGAACATTTGGAGAGCCTTTTGGGATGATTTTCATGAAGATTATGAAGTTTTTCAAGCATTGGATCCATATATAAAGTGTTAGGAAAGCAAAAACGGTGTTATGGATCGAAACGGAGCTCAAAATCGCTAAGTCAATTTTGCCTGTGTGACTTTCACGTCCATGAAAATGACTGTCTGTGAAAGTCAGCCCGTGAAAGTGCCAAAAAGCGGTCTCTCTATCCGAGAATGACATCTTACAACATGCTACTTCAGGCCCGTGAATCCTGTTCGACGAAAAACAATTTTCTGATGTGGATTTTGTGGGTTTCCAATCTTGTTCATTTTTCTATGTATACCATGTTGTAATATCATCAGAGGACAGTCTTAGATCAGTTTTAGGGTTCCAAAATTCATAGTTTTCTTTAGTTTTAGTTTAGGGTTTGAGATCTCAATAACAATCTAAGATTCGTAATTTAAATCATCCTATATAAATTATGATAAATCCTCAAATTCACGTCGTCAATATTACTCTTATAGTTTGATGACTTGTTACTAAACGGGTCATAACTTATATCACAAAACTACAAGTTTGATTTTGTAAATTGTATAATAAACTAGATTCTGAAATGGAACCCATATAAGACTGATTACATAACTCTTTCTAGATAATTCTATATTATTTTGACACAGGACAATTTCACCTTCTGACCTTTCTCACCCTATAAAACTCAACGCACAAGTTCGATCGATAAACCGTAAAACTCCCTATAAATAAGAGATCTTAAGCTTCATCGTATGTGAATTTTATATGTTCTAGCAGAAACCTGTTTCACAGTCAAGCCTCAAACTATAATGTTTCACTCTAATTCAATCATATATCGCTATCAACCCCAATAACCAAGACCAAGTTATGGATTATCAAAATTTGATCTCTCTTATAGCCTAATTT
Source organism: Drosera spatulata (assembly GCA_035668315.1). Taxonomy (NCBI): domain Eukaryota; kingdom Viridiplantae; phylum Streptophyta; class Magnoliopsida; order Caryophyllales; family Droseraceae; genus Drosera; species Drosera spatulata. The sequence continues at coordinate 15,765 of JAOVYX010020291.1, read as the reverse complement.
GATTAATAAAGATTAGAGAAACTAATTAATCCAATAGATGTACCAATGGATTTCGTTTTCTCTCCTTAGGGTTTTCTCTCTAGAGGAGTTTTGATCTCCCTCGGGGAGTGAATATCGCTGGCTCCTAGAAAGAGCACCGACGAAGTAGGTTGTTCTATCCGTAACTGTTCGTTCTTCTCACTCACTCACTCACTTACTCTCTCTCTCAAATGGCTGAGGGCAACATTGATGGCTGCGTAAAGCAACTTGGGAGGCGACTCAAGCTCACGGAATTCGAGAAAGACTCAATTGACATCGGCACAGAAGGCCTTTTTCAAGAGGATGAATTCGAAGATAGGAAGTTGATGGCAAAACTACTCTTGTCTAGGAATATCTCAACGGACGTCCTCAAGTCTTTGGTCATCAAAGCTTGGGCTGTTCAAGGATTTGTGGAATGTTAGCCTTTGGGAGAAAATTTATTTGTTTTCAATTCCAGAATGTCGATGATGTCGAAAAGGTCGTCAATGGAGGCCCTTGGCACTACGAGAATTCCCCACTTATCCTATAGAGGTATGTTGCATCCATGTCCCTAAGTGATTACGTCTTCGACAAAATACCCATTTGGATCCAATGTGATAACATTTCATTGGGTTGTCTATGTCACGGGATGGCTGAAGTGGTGGGGAGTAAGGTAGGGAAGGTGCTGATCGTAGACGTCGACCGAAATTACGAGGCAAAAGGCGGCTATCAGCGAATAAAGTTGGAGCTCAATATCAAAACGCCCTTAGTACGAGGAACGCTCATAACCCTCAAGGATGGATCTAAGGCGTGGGTTCCATTCCTTTATGTGCAAATTCCTCATTTTTGCTTTCGATGTGGTACAATAGGCCACAGAATCAGCGAATGTTCACTTGAGCCAGAGTGGTCGGTCGATGAATAGAAAGGAGTAGTTGAACTATTCCAGTATGGAGCATGGCTACGCGCTACCCCCATAAAGATGCAAGATACCGAATTTATTACAGTTTGAGAAGCAAAGCATGTACATGAAACCAGCTCACAACAAACTCGAAAGCAGTGTAGCAGTAATTCCGATGAAGCCTTTCCTATGGAAGATGATCAGAGCGATGTGCCGAGGATGACGGAGGAAGCAGTAAGTAAAGAATCTTCATTTTTGGTAAGTGCAACAGTATCACACGGAATCAGAGACAATCACGAAAAGGGCAACATGATTTTTGGAAAGTCAACGATTCTCTCTCATGATGCAAGGCAATGAATTAAAATTGATCATCTCGGATCAATACTTGCCCATTCAACAAATGTGGGATCTAAAGGCAATCAGCACGTGATTTCAATATTTGATGGGGCGAACAAAGAAAATGAGCTAGACCTCCAACTGTTGGACCTTGTTGCCATGAGAGCAAATCAAAGATCTCAATGGAAAAGAATTAAGCCCGCCCTGGCCCAATTAGGCAGTCGAACCCCTTGGCATGGTGGTAGGAGCAAAAATAGCATTGACCGACATCTCAAACCTTCCTGACAAGAGGCTGAGGAGTGACCTGCCTGTCCTCGACGAAACCCAGCTAATCTCACACCTTCAAGCGGCGACCCAGGAGGATGGATATCTGGGGCGCCGAACCTAGCGATGGCCATCTTGTGGAACTGTCGAAAATGTAGCATGGACTGCAACGAGTGACGAACAAAATGTAGCTAAAGTGTCTCAGAAATTAAAGAGAGTGGGTATCTCTCTGGCTCGTTGGAATAGATGAAAACAAATGACCTTGAAGGCAGGGATTTGGGAAAAGCAACAAATTCTGGTAAAACTGTACCAAAAGCATCCAGAACAAGGCATAGTCGAAGCTATTCTGTAGTAAAGGCAGATTTGGATCACATGCTCGCACAAGAAGAAACTTACTGGGCTCAGCGCGCTAGGGTAACATGGCTCAGGGAGGGTGATCGCAATATTGGGTTTTTTCACGCTCGAGCCAATTATCGTCGTCGTAAAAATAGGATTGTTGGCCTTGAAGATCGCAATGATACCTGGATAAAAAAGCAATGGCCAAATCCAACAAATGATACTAGACTTCTTCAAAGATCTATACACCTCTCAAACCAAAAATCAAGTATTTTTTGACTTCACAGGCTGAAATTTGACTCTTAAGTTATCTGACAAGAGAAAGTTGGATAATACTTTTACTAGCTCTGAAGTAGTAGATGCTCTTAATCAGACGGCCTCCAACAAAGCTTCTAGCCCCAACGGATTAAATGCTCAATTTTTCAAATCTCATTGGGGTATGGTAGGATCAAATGTAACTCGTTTGGTGCTTAGCTATCTCCAGGATCATGGCTCGATAGCTGAAATCAACCAGACATTCATATTCTTATGCCCAAAAGTCAAGTTTCCCAAGAAAGTATCTCAGTATCGCCATATTAGTCTTTGCAACGTGATTTATAAATTGGCCTCCAAAATTTTGGCTAATCAGTTGCGACTTGTTTTGCCCTCTCTTATGTCAGATTCTCAAGGCGCATTTGTTAAGAACTGCCTTATTACGGACAATGTAATAGTAACCTTCGAAAGCATGTATTAGCTTAAGAATAAGAAGAAAGGGTGTCAAGGTTTCTGTGCCATCAAACTAGACATGACAAAAGCTTTTGATCAGGTAGAATGGAGCTTTTTGCGACTAGTGCTTCAACGCCTGGGGTTCTCTGCTCGTTGGATCAAACTTATCATTGAGTGTATTACTTCCGTGACATACTCTGTCTTGGTCAATAGCCAACTCACCAGATCATTTCGACCATCAAGGGGATTACGACAGGGAGATCCCATCTCTCCATACCTATTTATAATATGCGCTGAAGCTTTCTCTTTTCTATTGCAGAACTCATGGTTTAATCAATCACTTGGAGGACTCAGAGTATGCTCTTTATCGACCAAGGTCAACCATCTTCTCTTCGCTGATATAGCATGATCTTGGGTAGAGCTGATGAAAATGAGGCCAAGGAGCTTCAACACATACTGCAACTGTACGAGGAAACCTCTGGCACCGAGTTAACCATGATAAATCTATGATGTTCTTTAGTCCGAACACGCCACATGCTGTCAGGATGTCCTTTGGTTCTATATTGGTATGAGAGAAGCAAATGACCTAGGTAGTTACCCAGCTATGCCACTCATATGTGGGTGCACCAGAAAGGTCCTCTTCAATGGGATCAAAGACCGGATGTGGAAAGCTCTTCAAGGGTAGGATGTGAAGCTTCTCTTGATGGCAGGTAATGAAGTCTTAATCAAGGCGGCGCTTTAACCAATCTCCACATATCTCAAGACTTGTTTCCATTTTTCCGAGTGCGTGGCTGAAGAACTTCAAAGAATTTGTTGCCCGTTCCTTTGGGGATCAAAAGATTACCAACAAAAAATATACTGGAAGGGTTGGAAAGATATGTGTGAGCCAAAGGTCCAAGGAGGCTTAGGGTTTAAGGAATTTGGTTGCTTTAACCATGCAATGTTGACAAAGCAGCTTTGGCGATCTCATCAGATTGTGTTCAAGAAATACTCAAGATCCCCCTTGGCTTATCTAAAAGGGACAATTAACTAATCTGTGCACTCCAACTATCAGGATTATTCTTCGTCCAGAGTGCTTATAAGGTCGCGTTTAACCAACGTTTTCCTTCCACAGATGTGAATCTTTAGGAGGAAATAGCATGGCGCAAGCTATGGAACCTCAAAGTCCCTCTTAAGGTGAAATTCTTCCATTTGTGTGCTTGTACTAATTGTTTGTCGATCAGGTCAAATCTTCCCAGGCGAGGAATTAACATTTATGACTCATGCCCCCTTTGTGATATTGGTACTGAAACTATGCATCATGTCTTTGGGTCATGTTGCTGGGCATTGGAGGTCTGGAATCAAAGTCACTTAAACTTGACTCAGCTGGATCGTTCTATTGAGTTTCGCCAATGGTTTTTCCTTGTCACAGACAAGATGGTTGACAACGAGGCTACAATGGTTGTTCTCATACTCTGGCAGATTTGGAACAATCGCAATGCCAAGGTGGACGAGGCATAAGTCAAGTCTACAACGATAAATAGTGCAGTTATCGAAAAGATTAGCCATGGATTTCAACCTTGCTCAGAGTTCTTTATCCTTAGCGACTGAATCGCGATGAAGTAAAATGGGGACCTACCCCTTTTGGTAGGCTGAAAATCAATGTCGACACGTCTACTAGGGTACCAAGAGCAGCCAGTCTGGGAGTCATCATCACAGACTATGAAGGTAAAGTAATTACAGCAATTGGGTAGAATCAAGTAGCTTTCCTTCCTCCAACAGCAGGAGAAGCCCTAGTAATCCGATTGGGATTGGAGACTGAAGTCTCTGAGCATGGATCGAGTGATATTGGAATCAGATTGTCGGCAGCTTATAGAGATGTTAGCAGTGGAGCAAGCAGATATGGCTATACCAGGCGATATCCTAGTAGATTGTGTTTTGTTGCTTAATGACCTTAGTGAAGTTCTTTGCGCCTGGGTACCTCGGGAAGCCAATAAGGCAGCTCATGACATGATCAATTTTGCTTCCGAGTGCTACGTAAGGGATTTTGGGATTCTGCCCTTTCCGATAGTGTAACTCACGCATGTAATCTTGATATGGAGCAATAAACTTCAACTCAATAGGCATTTCAAAAAAAACAAAAAAACAAAAACAAAAGGTTAGACGTACCAATGACAACAAAACGCACGAGATACAATCAGAGAAGAAGTATTTCTAATAATCAGTCGTGTATGGAAGATATGAAATCCAATAGCAGAAAGTTGGTTATGTAAATAAGGAAACATGCGACAGTTTTAGAGATTGTTACGGTTGAATGGATTTTAATAAGCATATATACAGGAAAGAGAACAATTAGGATAATTTAAGCTTAAATTAATGTGTTGAATCAGATCTTAAGAAATTGATAATAAACAAAAGAATCTCATCAAGACAGCAAGGTCGTGACTCAAGAACAGAAGAGTAAAGTGCAGATGGTCAACGTCAGTAAAGTGAAATCATGCTAAGTCCCACCTTTGAGAGTCAAACAAGACAGTAAGGTGAAGACAAGACTCCACAGATCAGCAGACTTGATGAACAAAGCTAAGTGTTCTGCTAATGGAAGCTGAAGCAGCAGAGCTCAGTACAGGATAAAAGTGAATACATCACTATGATAATTTTCATAGGCTGTTTTATTCTCAGGTTGTTTTCAAGAGTGTTGGAAGTTGGCTTTGGACACTTCCCTATCAAAATTAACAACTGAGATTATTTGAAAGGACAAAAGAGACAACTACTAGTACAAATAGTGTTGTCTATAAATAGATGAAGTGTAGCAAGGTTGCAGCTAGTTTTGAATTCTAAAAAAGAGCACGTGTTGACTGTGCCAAAAGAAATCTCTCTAGCTGAGCAACTAGTGTGTCCAAAGTAAACGCAGAGGCTCACGTCTACTCAAAGGGAGCACAAAGACTAAAGGCTAACCGATAGGTGTAAATCAAGAGAGCTTTAGTAAGTTGCAAGAGAGGTGTTCAGTAGAAGACTGCACCGCTTGTGTGTACTCTGCAAGCTGGTAAAGGGTCTACCAAAAACCCAACACATAGTGGAATCCCTCTTAATTTATCACACTGATCTCTAAGGGAAGAGTGGACGTATGCTTTAGAGTTTTATTTGAACTCTATAGTTAGAATTACTATAAACCTGGTATCTTTATCTTTCTTGCATATTTATTGTGTTCATGACATAGTCAAATCTAACTAAACCTAAGAACGATTGTTTTAAGAAACTGGTGAAGAAGTAATCATTGCACCCTAAAACTCAAAATCCATTAGACAACAAACCTGAGATGAACAATCAGTAGAGTTACTCATTTCACTCTGCTGATACATCGTTTCACTTGAAATAAATCCATTCAACCTCCCCCCTCCTTCTAGGTTTATTTTCTCCTTTTACGCCCAACAATTGGTATTAGAGCCTGTCTTTTTAGGGTTTACATCTTTGAAGAGAAAAAGAACACCCTTTTGCTTGATTACTTTTGGCAAAGAAATTACTAACTAGTTTGTGAGAATGTTTCAGCTTGGCACGCATGTCAGTCCTTCCTTATATACTGCTAATAAATTCAATCACTGGAAAAAGATGATAAGAATGCACATGGATGCTATTGATAGAAGAATCTTCAGAACCATTATCCAGGGACCCTTCATTCCCATGGCAGTGGATCCAAGTGATGACAGAAAGGTCGTACCAAAGGATAAGAAAGAATACATTGAAAAAGACTGGGAACTTGTCTCCTTCGACAACAAGGCGATGAACACACTCTATCAATCTCTTGAGCCAAAACTGTTTGAGACATTCATACACTGCAAGACAGCATAAGAAGTGTGGAATGCTATAATTGTTAGGATGGAGGGAACCTCTGAAATAAGAGAAAATAGGAAGAATGTGCCGATTCATCAATATGGAAGAATCCAGATGAGAGAAGACAAAAATCTCATAGATTTCTATGAGCTCTTCAATGTACTAATCAACGAACTCAATGATCGGGATCATCCCATTGAACAGAAGACTCTGAATCTGAAATTCATGAGGTGCCTTACCTCTGAATGGGATGCTAAAACAACAACAATTAGAGAGTCAAGAAATCTGAGTACTACCACTTTACCAACACTTTTCGAAGTCCTATACACCTACCAGCTGGGAATCCTTCAAAGAAAAGAAGAAGTAGTAGAAAAGAAAAAGAATCTTGCATTGAAAGCTGCGGAACCTAGAAAGAAGGAAACTATAGTAGAGTCCCGCACCATTGAATCAGAAAAGGAGCACTCAGACGAGGATATGGCTCTGCTTGCTCGAAAATTCAAGAGATTCCTGTGAAACAAGAAAGGAAGAAGTTTTAGAAAAGAACAACAGTCAAACGAAAAAGGAAAGGAGCAAGTCTCAACATGTTTCAATTGTGGAAAATCAGGACACTTTGCTGCAGATTGCAGAAAACCTCCAAAAGATGAATACAGAAAAAGAAAAGGACCAGAGAAGAGGGACTACAAAAGGCAATAGAAAGCTCTAGCAGTAAAAACATGGAGCGACTCAAAAGAGGAAACAGAAACTGCATCAACTATAGAGGCACAACTGTGTCTAATGGCAAGGAGCGAAGATGCAAGGGAGGCAAGGGAGATGATTGACATGGTATTTGACTTTCACAATCTTAAACTGTCTATAGATGATCTTAGAGAGGCTATTGTAGAGACCTCTGCTGACTATATTCATCTGAGAGAAATGTTCAAAAACCTTTTAGAAGAATATGAGGAAGCAAAGTCAAAGCACAGTCACTGTGCTGATAAGATCTCTGAACTAGAAGAGACTGCTACAGCCTTTGCCAGTTTTCTAGATAAAAAGACCATTCTAGTCTAAGAAAACCAAGCTCTCAAGGACAAAGTGAACACCTTGAAAAAGCCAAAAGCTTCACTTCAATCCAAGATAGACACTTGGAATGGGAATACCAATGATCTAAAACGGATTCATTTTACAGTAGCAAAAAGGGAGAGAACTGGACTTGGATATAACTCATTTGATGAGAGTGAAAAACTCTCCAAAAAAAAAAAAAAAAAGAGAAGAAGAGAGCTAAAAAAGGAACAAACCTCTACCTGCTAATGATAGACCAATTGTCAGTAGATAGTATAACATAACTTTTCACTCTGCCAATGCCTATCTCTCACAGCAGAGAAAAGGCATGAGACAGCAGAGTTCACTCTCTACTATCAGCATAAGAGAATATTGGAGACCAACATATAACAGAGACTACCCAGGCATTCTACCATGGAATCCATACTGGATGCTCTATCACACCACCATTAGAGTACAATACTGTAAGTGTGGAGAACTAGGTCATATATCCGTTGATTGCTGGAACAAACCCAAGAAGACCACTTGGGTTTGGGTTCCAAAGAAAAATCTGACCTAAGGACCCATAAAGGGGACCAATGTGCAAAATGATAAATTTATACAGGAGCATCAGGAGCAAATTTGGTACCTAGGCAGTGGATGCTCAACAAACATAACAGGAAACAAAGCTCTGCTGACAGAATATGAAAAGATGGAAGATCCCCCCGTTACATTTGGAGACAGTAGAGTTGGAAAGACCAAAGATTATGGAACTTTAGGTACCGATGCTTTAATCTTCAGGCACATTGCCCATGTCAATGGGATTAAAACATAATCTTTTGTTCATAAGTCCAATATATGACAAGGGACTTTGTGTTTCCTTCACCAAGGACATGTGTGAGGTAAAGGACAGAGACAATGATGAAATTAAATTGGTAGGAAAAAGAAGAGGTGATGTGTATGTTGTTGACTTTTCCAGTTGTACCTCAAAGGGAATCACGTGTTTTTACACAAATAATCCAAATGGGGTCACTTGGCTATGGTATAGAAGATTAGCTCGTCTAAACTTTGAAACAATGAATGATCTATGCCGTAGAAATCTTGTGAAAGGCTTACCTGAGATCAAGTTTTCCAAGGATAGGCTGTGTGGACCATGCCAACAGGGTAAACAAACTAGGACAAGCTTCAAAAGTATCGGAGCTACATACCTTTAGAACTCCTGCACATGGACCTATTTGACCAATGTTGACTGGAGCATAGGTAGAAAGAGATATAGATTAGTTATCATTGATGACTACACTAGATACATCTGGGTGTTCTTTCTATACAATAAGAAGGATACCTATGGAATCCTCACCAAGTATCTCAGATTAGTCCAAAATGAGAAGGGTCAAGAAGTTGTGGCAATCAGAAGTGACCATGGGACAGAATTTGATCAATATGATCTAGATCAATACTACGATGATCATGGTATTGCACATAACTTCTCTCCACCTAGATTCTACAACAGAATGGAGTTGCTGAGAGAAAGATCAGAACACTGATAGAAGCAGAAAGAACCATGCTATCAGATACAAATCTAGCTCTGTAGTACTGGGCAGAAGCAACGAATACAACATGCTATGTACAAAATAGATCCCTAATACATAAGATACACAAAAGGACCCCATACGAGCTATGGAAGGGTAGGATACCAATCATAACATACTTGCACATGTTTGGATGCAAGTGTTTCATCCACAATAGCAACAAAAGGTATCTACCAAAGTTTGAATCCAAAACTGATGAAGGAATTTTGTTAGGATACTCTATTGAGAGCAAAGCCTATAAGGTGCTAAATAAAAGCTTTGATGTGCTTGAGGAAACTGTGCATGTTACTTTTGAAGAAAAATATTCTATCCCCAGAAATGCCAATGTCTTTGATGAAGAAATTATATACTGTCCAAGCATATGTGAGGACATGAAATCTACAGAAAGGGGTGATTTAGGACCATCAGAAGATGTGACAGTAGAGCTTGACTCAGCAAAAATTTAAGCAGTAGAAGAATAAGAAGATCAAACGGTAGAACTGCACAACCTTAGTCATAAAAGAAAGCATCCCTGGACTGATGATCATCCAACATAAAATATCATTGGAAGTATAGAGGAACATGAGAGAATAAGAAGAGGAATGGCACTGAAGTGTATGCCAGCATGCTTTTTTGTCAGAAATTGAACCAAAAAAAACCAGAAGAGGTTCTAAGATGTCCACACTGGATTCAAGCCATGCAAGAAGAACTAAATGAGTTCAAAAGAAATAAGGTATGAAGACTTGTTCTTAGACCTAAGGATTATCCAGTTGTAGGAGTTAAGTGGGTGTTCAGAAACAAGACAAATGAAAATGGTATTATAATAAGGAATAAAATCAGGTTAGTCGCTAAAGGTTACTCACAAGATGAGGGTATAGATTATGATGAGATATTTACATCAGTTGCTAGATTAGAGGCCATAAGAATGTTCCTAGACTATGCAGCTCACAAAATATTTACAGTTCATTAAATGGATGTTAAAATCGCTTTCTTAAATGGTGAGTTACAAGAGGAAGTGTATGTAGAACAACCAATTGGGTTTGAAGATCATGAATTTTCAGATCATGTTTACGAGCTGGACAAAGCCTTGTATGGTTGAATTAGGAAAAAAGAGCATGGTATGAGACCTTATCAATATATCTTCTTGAAAATGGGTTTATAAGAGACAAAGTAGACACAACCCTATTCCTCAAGAGGAGCAATAAGGATGTTCTTCTGGTGCAGATATACATGGACGATAACGTTGTTGGACTACTGATAATGAACTCTGCGATGAGTTTGCTGAACTCATGAAATCAAGATTTCAAATGAGCCTTATGGGAGAACTCAAGTATTTTCTTGGACTGCAGGTTCAGTAGAGCTCAAAAGGAATTTTTGTAAACCAATCTAAGTACTTACATAACATGGTTAAGAAATATGGTTTAGAAAGTGCCAGTACTTGAGAATACCCATGAACACCTTTGTCAAGTTAGAAAGGATGAAAAAGGAAAGTCCATAAGTGCCACCTTATACAGAGGCATAATTAGATCTCTCATATACATTACAGCAAGCAGACCTGATGTCATGTTCTCTGTGTACGTGTGTGTAAGATTTCAATCAGATCCAAAGGAATTGCATTACTCTGTTGTAAAAAGAATCATCAGATATCTCAAAGAAACTCCAAACTTAGGGCTGTGGTATCCAAGAGATTTAGATCTAACTCTTTGTGGCTATACTGATGCTGACCTTGCTGGGTGTACAGTGGACAGGAAAAGCACCACTGGCTCATGTCAATTTCTGGGTGATAGGCTAATCTCCTAGCTCAGTAAGAAGCAAACAACCGTATCAACCTCTACTACTGAAGCAGAGTATATAGCAGTAGAAAGTTGTGTGACGCAGATTCTCTGGATGAGATCATGGCTTCTAGACTATGGAATGCCCATTGCTTATACACCCATATAATGTGACGACACTTCAGCAATAGTAATAGCAAACAATCATGTGTTCCACTCATGAACGAAGCATATAGAAATCAAGTAACACTTCATCAGGGATCATATTCAGAAGAGGAACGTCACGCTGGAACAACAGATAAGCGAGTAACAGTTATCTTTATGAAATCATTAGATGAGACGAAATTCATTCACTTCAGAGAACACTTAGGATTGATAGATTGTGAATGGTAAGGCACAATAGAGTTATATATAACCATTCTGCTGAACAACACAGAATAGCAAGGCAGCACTATGCTGATGACGCATAAAAGATTCTTTTCCAACGGTGAAAATTCTATTCTGAGAACCGTGTAGCCGTTGCGATTTTTACGCGTTTTCGTTGTCTTGACTACCTATAAATATCAACACTTTGACAAATTTCTCACAATTTACCTTTCTTCTCATCTCAACTTACCTCTCAAGCTTGCATACTCCAATGACAAACCCTAGTTTTCAACATACGCAAGCAAACATCTCTAAGTCTCAAATTCTTGACAACCTTTATAGTTGCTTAGTTTGTTTCTCACTTCTCAATCAAATTTTCGCTTTATATCTTTTCACCCTTAACTTTCAGACTAACAAATTGCAGGAAAGGGAGCGAAGGCCTCACAAATCAAGACCAAAAATGTCTTGCTGATTGATAAGGCATCTAATTTAACACTTTATCTTTCTTCTCATCTTAACTCACCTCTCAAGCTTGCATACTCTACTGACAAACCCAAGTTTTCAACATACGTAAGAAAATATCTCTAAGCCTCAAATTCTTGACAACCTTTACAGTTTCTTAGTTTGTTTCGCACTTCTCAATCAAGTTTTCGATTTATATCTTAATTTTTACCCTTAATATTCATACTAACAAATGGCAAAAAAGGGAGCGAAGACTCCACAAGTCAAGTCCGGAAATGTCTTACTGATTGACGAGGCATCTAATTTCTCAAAGGGGATCAAAGAGGTTACCCAAATCCTTGTTAATGCAGGTATATAGGTACCGTTTGGAGAAGAAACAAGAATCCTAGTCCAAAAGGTATTAGAATTATGGGATTCCATTACCATTAGTAAGGATGACGAGAAGATAACCATAGTCATACGGGGTGAAGAAATTATATGGACTGCTAAGGACTTCACTGAAGCTCTCAAACTCAATGATGATGGAATACTACCAGAAGAATTATAAGCAGAAAAGATATATGAAGGAATGAACAGAATCCTGACAAGCACAGCAGAACAAGAAGAACTACTACCCACATCAGAGCCAATGACTTCAACAGCAAAGCTGACCATCGTTCCCATACCAACAATCACTACGACTACCACTCAACCGACTATCTCTACAGTACCAAGGAAAGTGGGTCTAGTGACATCAATTCACCTAGATGACAGAAGATCGAAGTACAAGGGTAAAAGAGCTAAACTAACAAGGGGAAGTTCCTATACACAGTCAGAACAGTCATTCCAATAGAAGAGTCTCAGAGACTAGCAGAATATCATCAAGACAAGATGACTCGAGAAGAGGAAGAAGCAATGATCAGAGCCCTTTTGGAAAGCACAAGACAACAACTAAGAGCACAAAGAAGTCCTCACGTAGCAGTGATTGTCAAATGCAGAGTTCAAGATTAGATAACTGAGCAAAGACTTGAGAAACGGGACAACACCAGACCCATCACCTCAGAAAAGTTCAGAATAGACGAAGTACTGCTGGTCAAGATACAAGAGGTTATCAAAAAATTCAATCACAAAACTTTGTATAATATAAGAAAACTCATAGAGGGAAACATATTAGCAACAGAGGAGAACACCAAGGATGACGATGATAATGATCCAGGACATGATCACAACCACGAAAATGATTATCTAGACAGAATCATAGACAAGACAACCTTGGATGATATAGATACACAATCGCCAGCTATCAAAGAAGTCACTATACCTCCACTCACAATTGAAGCACCACCAGCCCAACAATCAATGGATGAGATAGAAGTGATCATAGAAACAGAAGAGCTACAAACTCGAGGTGAGCTCAGTATTACAGACTACACAAAAACAGCAATGACTCTTCAAATTAAACAAGAAATGATGGACGAAGCTTATCAACACAGAGAGTCAACTTAGGAAATTCAAGGCAATGCCACAGAAACCCCTATTATATTGATCGAGGGGGAATCAACAAAGCAGGGGACTCAACAAGGTCACCCTGAACAACAAACTGATCAAGTCGAAATAGTAGAACCACACATTAGCACACCAGAACTCACCACTTTAGTTTCATTGTCTATTGTACTACAACAGTAGTGTCTCAGACTCCACGAACAACCTTGATGCAAACACTCATGTGGGAGGAGTCCATCTTTCAAAACCTCTCTCCTATTGTGAGTGATATGCCCGTTACTGCACGAACTCAACAATTTGCTCAAGAACTGGAGAAGGCATTGCAGGATCCCTTATCAAAAAAGACTGTCAGGACTGCCAGACAACTTCTAGATTCCTTCAATGAAGTTGACAATCAAATCACTAACTCCTCTATAGAGGAAATACTCACAACCGTAAAAGATGCACCTTTGGATTCTGCAGACACCAGTGAATCCACTCCTATAAGGCTTCACCAAGAACTACAACACCAAGCCTTATATCCCTATGCTGCAGACTTTATAGCAACAAACTATGAGCCTTAACTTTCCAGAGAGGCCGCATCACACTTATCAGACTTCCTGTAGGACGGTACTCTTCAAATTCCAGCCCAGAGCCATTATAATCTGAGGAAATCTTGTCTGAAATCTATACCACGACCGCACAACAAGTCCTCTTCAGAAGTCAATTTGATGCTCGTCTTAACCTTCTCACTGTCAAACTTCGCTATGATTTTGGTACTGATACTCAAGAAATCCTCAAATGCACATCCTACACCCTTAGAGAGGTCGAGAAGAAGCACAAACAAACTCACAGCAAAATCACTCAACTTGTTCTGACAAGTCTGCTTTCAGACAAGACTACTCAGAAGCTTGAGGCGGCTCAGAAGACTATGAAGATCACAATGGATACAATCAACAAAAAGTAGACTAAGGATCTCGATACCATCAAAGGCCGACTAAAGACTTTTATCTATAAATAGTAGGATGATCGTGCATATCTCAACCAATGGCTAGACACCATTCTTGAAGCAGTGGAAGACCACAAGAAGGATACCTACGGAAAGCTGGACACCCTTCAAACTGCCATTGGCACTCTACATGACACAGTAGAGTCTCTTCCCTCAATTGGTGATCATAAAAAGGGAGAGAAGGATTCGGAACTAGATACATCCAGAAAACTTCTCACGCATCATGCATAGGAGCTTGACAAAATTTAAAAAGAAGCCAGGATTTACACACCAGAAGAGATCAAAGCCATGAAGGAGGTGAAATTAACATCTGATGAAAGGGATAAGTTGAGGGCAGAAAGAGAAAAGGAAGAAAAGATCAGAAGAGAAGGATATCATGCTCAGTTCTACAAAGGATCCATCGAACACAAGCAAAAAGGGAACCACAACCAAGACAACATAACTACAAAGAGGCGCATCAGAAGAGTGGTCATCAGCACAAAAGGGAAGACAAGAAAAGCGACAGAAGCAGCAGTTCAGACTCCTCCAGATTTGAGCAGAAAAGAAGGGATAGATCAAGATCACCCCACAAGGATCACAAAAAGGAAAAATATGGAAGATATGACAACAATAGATGGGGAAGCTGAAAAAAATGCTAAGGTAGTCAGATAGAAACCACAACAAAATTTCTTCCAATCTAAATCTACTCTATGGAGGAAGAGAGGATGTTTTGTTATCACCAATTTAAGGAAAGATTATCAAATCAGATCCTAAGAAATTGATGATAAACAAAACAATCTCATCAAGGCAGCAAGGTTGTGGCTCAAGGATAGAAGAGTAAAGGATAACAAGATAGCAAAGTGCAGATGGTCAACGTTAACAGAGTGCAGTCATGCTGAGTTCCATCTCTGAGAGTCAGACAAGGGAGCAAGGTGAAGACAAGACTCCATAGATCAGCGGACTTGGTGAACAAAGCTAAGTGTTTTGTTAAAGGAAGCCAAAGCAACAGAGCTCAGTATAGGACAAAGGTGAATATGTCATTGTGATACTTTTCACAGGCTATTTTATTCTCAGGTCAGTTTCAGGAGCGTTGGAAGTTACTTTGAACTTTTCCCGATCAAAATCGATGACTGAGATTATTTGAAATGACAAAAGAGACAATGGCTAATAGAAAGAGTGTTGTCTATAAATAGATAAAGTGCAGCAAGGTTGCAACTACTTCTGAATTCTGAAAAAGAGCAAGTGTTAACTCTGCTAAAAGAAATCTCTCTAGCTGAACAAGTGCTGCGTCCGAAACATACAGGCTCACGTTTACTCGAAGGGAGCATAAATACTAAAGGCTAACTGATAAGTGTAAATCAGGAGAGCTTTAGTAATATACCCAAGAGAGGTGTTAAGTAGAAGACTGCACCGCTTGTGTGTATTCTGTAAGTTGGTTAAGGGTTAACCATAAACCCAACACATAGTGGAATACCTCTTACTTTATCACACTGATCTCTAAGGGAAGAGTGGACGTATGCTTTAGAGTTTTATTTGAACTTTATCGTCAGAACCACTATAAACCTGGTGTCTTTATCTTTCTTGCATATTTATTGTGTTCATGACAGAGTCAAATCTAACTAAACCTGAGAACAATTGTTGTAAGAAACTGTTGAAGAAGTAATCATTGCACCTTGAAACTCAAAATCCAACAGACAGCAGAGCTGAGCTGAACAATCAGTAGAGTTACGTACTCATTTGACTCTGCCGATACATCGTTTCACTCGAAAAATATCTATTCAACCCCCC
>JAOVYX010020290.1:0-17256 GCA_035668315.1 Drosera spatulata | reverse complement strand
TTTGAGGTTGTTTTATGGTGTTTTTATGACTTTTCATTCGTTTTTGTGCGTTTTGAAGTGAATGGAGTTGTTTTTACAGTGCTTTTAGGCTTTTCAAGTGTTTTCGAGTGTTTTAAGCTCATTTGAAGGCTTTTTTGATAGATTCTTGCGTTCCAAGTTATTTTTGGTTATTTCACGGTGTTTTTGGCCTTTTCATGTGTTTTTTAGTTTTTTAAATTCATTTCAAGGCTCTTTTCATTGTTTCTTGCATTTTCAAGTTATTTGAGGATGTTTCGTGGTATTTCTAGCTCTTTCATGTGGTTTTTAGCCTGTTGATGTGTTTTTGAGTGTTTTGAGCTCAGTTCAAGGGATTTTTCATAGTTTCTTGTGTTTTCAAGTTATTTGAGTTGTTTTTATGGTGTTTTTAGCCTTTTCAAGTGTTTTTAGGAGTTTTCAGCTCTTTTCAATGCCTTTTTCACAATTCTCAAGTTATGTGAGGTCATTTCATGGTGTTTTTAGCCTTTTTCTGTATTTTTGAGTGTTTTAAGTTTATTTAATGGCCGTTTTCATTGTTTCTTGGGTTTTCAAGTTATTTGAGCAAGTTTTTATGGTGTTTTTAGCCTTTTCATTAGTTTTTGAGTGTTATAATGTCATTTAAAGGCTGTTTTCATTAGTTCTTGTGGTGTTTTAAGTTATTTGAGGATGTTTTGTGGTGTTTTTTGCCCATTATTGTTTTTTTGGGTTTTAAGATCATTTCAAGTTTGTTTTGATATATTCTTGCATTTTAAATTTAGTTGATGTTCTTTTAGGGTGCTTTTACTACTTTTCAAAAGTTGTTGTGTATGTTGAAAAAATTTGAGTTGTTTTTATTGTGTTTTAATCCTTTACATGTGTTTTTTAGTGTTTTAAAGTAATTTCAAGGCTTTTTTCATAGTTTCTTGTATTTTCAAGTTATATGAGGCTGTGTTGTGTTTCTATCCTTTTCAAGTGGTTTTGAGTGTCTTAAGCTCATTTCAAGGTTGTTTTCGTTGTTTCTTGCATTTTCAAGTTATTTGAGGATGTTTTGTGGTGCTTTTAGCTTTTTTATATGGTTTTGAGTGATGTAAGGTCATTTCAAGGCTCTTTTGATATATTCGTGGATTTTTGAAGTTATTTGAGGCTTCTTTATAGCGTTTGTACTATTTTTCATTCGTTTTTGTGCATTTTGAAGAGATTTGAGTTGTTTTTTAGGGTGTTCTTAGCCTTTCGATGTGTCTTTGAGTCTTTTATACTCATTTCAAGGGTCTTTCCATATATTCTTGCGTTCCAAGTTATTTTTGGTTATTTCATGGTGTTTTTGGCCTTTTCATGTGTTTTTTAGTTTTTTAAATTCATTTCAAGGCTCTTTTCATTGTTTCTTGCATTTTCAAGTTATTTGAGGACGTTTCGTGGTATTTCTAGCTCTTTCATGTGGTTTTTAGCCTGTTGATGTGTTTTTGAGTGTTTTGAGCTCATTTTAAGGGACTTTTCATAGTTTCTTGTGTTTTCAAGTTATTTGAGTTGTTTTTATGGTGTTTTTAGCCTTTTCAAGTGTTTTTAGGAGTTTTCAGCTCTTTTCAATGCCCTTTTCACAATTCTCAAGTTACGTGAGGTTATTTTATGGTGTTTTTAGCCTTTTCCTGTGTTTTTGAGTGTTTTACGTTCATTTAATGGCCGTTTTCGTTGTTTCTTGGGTTTTCAAGTCATTTGAGGAACTTTTTATGGTGTTTTTAGCCTTTTCATTAGTTTTTGAGTGTTTTAATGTCATTTAAAGGCTGTTTCCATTAGTTCTTGTGGTGTTTTTAGTTATTTGAGGATGTTTTGTGGTGTTTTTTGCCCATTAATGTTTTCTTGAGTTTTAAGATCATTTCAAGTTTGTTTTGATGTATTTTGCGTTTTGAATTTAGTTGACGTTCTTTTAGGGTGCTTTTACTACTTTTCATATGTTCTTGTGTATGTTGAAAAAATTTGAGTTGTTTTTATGGTGTTTTAATCCTTTCCATGTTTTTTTGAGTGTTTTAAAGTCATTTCAAGGCTTTTCTCATAGTTTTTTATATTTTCAAGTTATTTGAGGTTGTGTTGTGTTTCTACCCTTTTCAAGTGGTTTTGAGTGTCTTTTCGTTGTTTCTTGCATTTTCAAGTTATTTGAGGATGTTTTGTGCTGTTTTTCGCCCTTTCATGTGGGTTTGAGTGTTTCAAGCTCATTTCAAGGCTCTTTTTGTTGTTTGTTGCATTTCAAGTTATTTGAGGTTGTTTTGTGGTGCTTTTAGCCTTTTCATATGGTTTTGAGTGATTTATTGTCATTTCAAGGCTCTTTTGATATATTCGTGGATTTTCAAAGTTATTTGAGGCTGTTTTATAGCGTTTTTACTATTTTTCATTCGTTTTTGTGCATTTTGAAGAGATTTGAGTTGTTTCTTAGGGTGTTCTTAGCCTCTGGATCTGTTTTTGAGTGTTTTATACTCATTTCAAGGGTCTTTTCATAGTTTCTTGTGTTTTCAACTTGTTTGAGTTGTTTTTATGGTGTTCTTATCTTTTTCTTGTGATTTTGAGTGTTTTAAGGTCATTTAAAGACTGTTTTCGTTGTTTCTTGTGTTTTCAAGTTATTTGAGGTGGTTTTTAACTCTTTCATGCGTTTACTGGCGTTTTGAGGTCATTTGTAGACTCTTTTCATTGTTTCTTGAGTTTTCAAGTTATTTGAGGTTGTTTTATGGTGTTTTTATGACATTTCATTCGTTTTTGTGCGTTTTGAAGTGAATGGAGTTGTTTTTACAGTGGGTTTAAGCTTTTCAAGTGTTCTAAGCTCATTTGAAGACTTTTTTGATAGATTCTTGCGTTCCAAGTTATTTTTGGTTATTTCATGGTGTTTTTGGCCTTTTCATGTGTTTTTTAGTTTTTTAAATTCATTTCAAGGCTCTTTTCATTGTTTCTTGCATTTTCAAGTTATTTGAGGATGTTTCGTGGTATTTCTAGCTCTTTCATGTGGTTTTGAGTGTTTAAAGGTCATTTCAAGTTTGTTTTGAGAGATTCTTGCGTTTTCAATTTAGTTGATGTTCTTTTAGGGAGCTTTTACTACTTTTCATACGTTTTAGTGTATGTGGAAGAGATTTGAGTGGTTTAAAGTCATTTCAAGGCTTTTTTTTTCATAGTTTCTTGCATTTTCAAGCCTTTTTCAAGTTATTTGAATTGTTTTTATGGTGTTGCTAGCCTTTTCAAGTGTTTTTGAGTGTTTTAAGCTCATTTCAATGCTCTTTTAACAATTTTCAAGTTTTTTGAGGTTGGTTTCTGGTGTTTTTAGCCTTTTCATGGGTTTTTCAGTGTTTTATGGTCATTAAAGGCTGTTTTCGTTGTTCCTTGTGTTTTCAAGTTATTTGAGGTTGTTTTGTGGTGTTTTTAGCCCTTTCATGTGTTTTTGAGTGTTTTCAGGTCGTTTCAAGGCTCTTTTCATTGTTTCTTGAGTTTTCAAGTTATTTGAGGTTGTTTTATGTTGTTTTTACCATTTTTCATTCGTTTTTGTGCGTTTTGAAGTGAATAGGGTCGTTCTTATGGTGGTTTTAGCATTTTCAAGCGTTTTGGAGTGTTTTAAGCTCATTTGAAGAGTCTTTTGATAGATTCTTGCATTTTCAAGTTATTTGAGGATATTTCGTGATGTTTTTGGCCTTTTCATGAGTTTTGGAGCTTCTTAAAGTCATTTCAAGGCTCTTTTTCATTGTTTCTTGCATTTTCTAGTTATTTGAGGACATTTTGTGGTATTTCTGGCTCTTTCATGAGGTTTGGAGTGTTTGAAGGTCATTTCAAGTTTGTTTTGAGACATTCTTGCGTTTTCAATTTAATTGATGTTTTTTTAGGGAGCTTTTACTACTTTTCATACGTTTCAGTGTATGTGGAAGAGATTTGAGTTATTTTTATGGTGTTTTAATCCTTTACATCTGTTTTTGAGTGTTTTAAAGTCATTTCAAGGGTTTTTTTCATAGTTTCTTGCATTTTCAAGCCTTTTTCAAGTTATTTGAATTGTTTTTATGGTGTTGCTAGCCTTTTCAAGTGTTTTTGAGTGTTTTAAGCTCATTTCAATGCTCTTTTAACAATTTTCAAGTTTTTTGAGGTTGGTTTCTGGTGTTTTTAGCCTTTTCATGGGTTTTTCAGTGTTTTATGGTCATTAAAGGCTGTTTTCGTTGTTCCTTGTGTTTTCAAGTTATTTGAGGTTGTTTTGTGGTGTTTTTAGCCCTTTCATGTGTTTTTGAGTGTTTTCAGGTCGTTTCAAGGCTCTTTTCATTGTTTCTTGAGTTTTCAAGTTATTTGAGGTTGTTTTATGTTGCTTTTACCATTTTTCATTCGTTTTTGTGCGTTTTGAAGTGAATAGGGTCGTTCTTATGGTGTTTTTAGCATTTTCAAGCGTTTTGGAGTGTTTTAAGCTCATTTGAAGACTCTATGGATAGATTCTTGCATGTTCAAGTTATTTGAGGATATTTCGTGATGTTTTTGGCCTTGTCATGAGTTTTGGAGCTTCTTAAAGTCATTTCAAGGCTCTTTTTCATTGTTTCTTGCATTTTCAAGTTATTTGAGGATGTTTGGTGGTGTTTTTTTCCCTTTCATGTGGTTTTGAGTGTTTTAAGGTCATTTCAAGTTTGTTTTGATGTATTCTTGCGTTTTCAATTTAGTTGGTATTATTTTAGGGTGCTTTTACTACTTTTGACATATTTTTGAACTTTCACGTTATTTGAGGCCGTTTTAGTGTTTTTACTACTTTTCATTCGTTTTTGCGCATTTTGAAGAGATTTGCGTTTTCTTTATGCTGTTTTTAGCCTTTTGATGTGTTTTTGAGTGTTTTAAGCTCATTTCATAGGTCTTTTCATATTTTCTTGTTTTTTCAAGTTATTTCACTTGTTTTTATGGTGTTTTTAGACTTTGCAAGTCGTTTTGAGTGTTTTCAGCTCATTTTAACGCTCTTTTCATAATTTTCAAGTTATTTGAGGTTGTTTTATGGTGTTTTTAGCCTTTTCTTGTGTTTTTCAGTGTGTTAAGGTCATTTAAAGGCTTTTTTTTGTTGTTTCTTGTGTTTTCAAGTTATTTGACGTTGTTTTGTGGTGTTTTTAGCCCTTTCATCTGTTTTTGAGTGTTTTTAACCCTTTCAAGTGGTGTTTTTATGATTTTTCAAGTGCTTTTAGTGCTTTCAAGGGTTTTTAAATGTAGTTATTTGCGTTGTTTTTGTGGTATTTTTAGCCTTTTCAAGTGTTTTTAAGAGTTTTAAGCTCATTTCAACGGTCTTTTCAATATTTTCTTTTGAGTGTTTTAAGGTCATTTCAAATTTCTTTTGATAGAGTCTTTCGTTTTAAATTTAATTGATGCACTTTTAGGGTGCGCTTACTACCTTTCATATGTTTTTGTGTATGTCGAAGAGGCTTGACTTGTTTTTATGGTGTTTTAATCCTTAACATGTGTTTTTGAGTGTTTTAAAATCATTTCAAGGCTTTTTTCATAGTTTCTTGCTTTTTCAAGTTATTTGAGGTTGTTTGTTGTGTTTTTACCCTTTTCATGTGGTTTTGAGTGTTTTAAGCTCATTTCAAGGCTCTTTTCGTAGTATCTTGTGTTTTCAAGTTATTTCTGGTTGTTTTGTGGTGCTTTTAGATTTGTCATATGGTTTTGAGTGATTTAAGGTCATTTCAAGTCTCTTTTGACATATTCTTGAACTTTCACGTTATTTGAGGCAGTTTTAGTGTTTTTACTACTTTTCATTCGTTTTTGTGCATTTTGAAGAGATTGGCGTTGTTTCTATGGTGTTTTTACCCTTTTGATGTGTTTTTTGAGTGTTTTAAGCTCATTTCGACGTCCTATTCACAGATTCATGTGTTTTCAAGTTATTTAACTTGTTTTGATGGTGTTTTTAGCCATTTCATGTGTTTTTGAATGTTTTTAGGTCGTTTAAATGTTGTTTTCATTGTTTCTTGTGTTTTCAAGTTATTTGATGTTGTGTTATAGTGTTTTTAGCCCTTTCATGTGTTTTTGATTGTTTTGAACTAATTTCAAGGCTCTTTTCGTTGTTTCATGAGTTTTCAAGCTATTTAAGGTTGTTTTTAGTGCTTTTATCCTTTTTCATATGGTTTTGAATGTTTTATTGTTATTTCAAGGCTCTTTTGATAGATTCCTGGATTTTCAAGTTATTTGAGGCTGTTTTATAGTGTTTTTAGCACTTTTCATTCATTTTTGTGCACTTTTCATTCATTGAAAATGCTGTTTTTAGCCTTTTGATGTGTTTTTGAGTGTTTTAAGCTCATTTCATGGGTCTTTTCATATTTTCTTGTGTTTTCAAGTTATTTCACTTGTTTTTATGGTGTTTTTAGACTTTGCAAGCGGTTTTGAGTGTTTTCAGCTCATTTTAACGCTCTTTTCACAATTTTCAAGTTATTTGAGGTTGTTTTATGGTGTTTTTAGCATTTTCTAGTGTTTTTGAGTGTTTTAAGGTCATTTAAAGGCTGTTTTTGTTGTTTCTTGTGTGTTCATGTTATTTGACGTTGTTTTGTGGTGTTTTTAGCCCTTTCATCTGTTTTTGAGTGTTTTTAACCCTTTCAAGTGTTGTTTTTATGATTTTTCAAGTACTTTTTGTGCTTTCAAGGGTTTTTAAATGTAGTTATTTGCGTTGTTTTTGTGGTGTTTTTATCCTTTTCAAGTGTTTTTAAGAGTTTTAAGCTCATTTCAACAGTCTTTTCAATATTTTCAAGTTATTCGAGGTTGTTTTACGGTGTTTTTAGCCTTCTCATCTGTTTTTTGGGTGTTTTAAGTTCATTTAAAGGCTGCTTTTGTTGTTTCTTGTGTTTTCAAGTTATTTGACGTTGTTTTGTGGTGTTTTTAGCCCTTTCACGTGTTTTTGAGTGTTTTGAGCTTATTTCAACTCTCTTTTCTTTTTCTTTTTTCTTTTTTTTTTTTGAGATTTCATGTTATTTGAGGTTGTTATATGGTGTTTTTACCAATTTTCACTTTTTTTTGTGTGCATTTTGAAGTGATTGGAGTTGTTCTTATGCTGTTTTTAGCCTTTACTAGTTTTTTTTAGAGTGTTTTAAGCTCATTTGAAGGCTCTTTTGATAGATTCTTGCGTTTTTAAGTTATTTGAGGATATTTCAAGGTGTTTTTGACCTTTTCATGTGTTTTGGAGTTTTTTAAAGTCATTTCAAGGCTCCTTTCGTTGTTTCTTGCATTTTCAAGTTATTTTGAGGATGTTTTGTGGTGTTTTTAGCCCTTTCATGTGGTTTTGAGTATTTTAAGGACATTTCAAGTTTGCTTTGATAAAATCTTGCGTTTTCAATTTAGTTGATGTTCTGTTACGGTGCCTTTACTACGTTTCATACGTTTTTGTGTATGTTGAAGAGATTTGAGTTGTTTTATGGTGTTTTAGCACTTTACATGTGTTTCTTAGTGTTTTAAGGTTGTTTTCGTTGTTTCTTGAGTTTTCAACTTATTTGAGGTTGTTTTATGGTGTTTTTTCCACTTTTCATTCGTTTTTGTGCGTTTTGAAGTGAATGGAGTTGTTCTTATGGTGTTTTCAGCCTTTTCAAGTTATTTGAGTTGTTTTACGGTGTTTTTAGCCTATTCAAGTGTTTTTGAGTGTTCTCAACTCATTTCAATGCTTTTTTCACAATTTGCAAGTAATCTGAGGTTGTTTTATGGTATTTTTAGCCTTTTTATGTGTTTTTTTGTGTTTTAAGGACATTTAAAGGCCGTTTTCGTTGTTTCTTTTGTTTTCAAGTTATTTGAGGTTGTTTTGTGATGTTTTTAGCCCTTTCATGTGTTTTTGAGTGTTTTCACCTCATTTCTTCGCTATTTTCGTTGTTTCGTGAGTTTTAAAGTTATTTGGGGTTGTTTTATGGTGTTTTTCCATTTTTCATTCGTTTTTGTGCATTTTTAAGTGAATGGAGTTGTTCTTATGGTGTTTTTAGCCTTTTCAAGTAATTTGAGTTTTTTATGGTGTTTTTAGCCTTTTCAAGTTGTTTGAGTTTTTTTAGTGTTTAAAGCTCATTTCAAAGCTCTTTTCGCAATTTTCATGTTATTTGAGGTTTTTTTAATGTGTTTTTAGCCTTTTCATATGTTTCTGAGTGTTTTAAGGTCAGTTAAAGGCAATTTTCGTTGTTTATTGTGTTGTCAAGTTACTTGAGGTTGTTTTGTGGTGTTTTTAGTGTTTTGAGCTCATTTCAAGGCTCTTTTCGTTGTTTTCTGAGTTTTCAAATTATTTGAGGTTGTTTTATGGTGTTTTTAGCACTTTTAGTTCATTTTTGTGCGTTTTAAAGGTAATGGGTTATTCTTATGGTGTTTTTAGCCTTTTTCAGTGTTTTTGAGCGTTTTAAGCTCATTTAAATGCTCTTTTCACAATTTTCAAGTTAATTGAGTTTGTTTTATGGTGTTTATAGCCTTTCCATGTGTTTTTCAGTGTTTTAAGGTCATTTAAAGGTTATTTCTTGATAGATTCTTGCGTTTCAAGTTATTTTTGGTTATTTCATGGTGTTTTTGGCCTTTTCATGTGTTGTGGAGTTTTTTAAATTTATTTCAAGGCTCTTTTAGTTGTTTCTTGCATTTTCATGTTATTTGAGGATGTTTTGCGATAATTTTAGCCCTTTCATGTGGTTTTGAGTGTTTGAAGGTCATTTCAAGTTTGTTTTGAGAGATTCTTGCGTTTTCAATTTAGTTGATGTTCTTTTAGGGAGCTTTTACTACTTTTCATACGTTTTAGTGTATGTTGAAGAGATTTGAGTTGTTTTTATGGTGTTTTAATCCTTTACATGTGTTTTTGAGTGTTTTAAAGTCATTTCAAGACTTTTCTCATAGTTTCTTGCATTTTCAAGTTATTTGAGGTTGTTTTGTTGTGTTTTTACCCTTTTCATGTGGTTTTGAGTGATTTAAGGTCATTTCAAGACGCTTTTGATAGATTCTTGGATGTACAAGTTATTTAAGACTGTTTCATAGTGGTTTTACGACTTTTCATTCGTTTTTGTGTATTTTGAAGGTATTCGAGTTGTTTTTATGGTGTTTTTAGCCTTTCCAAGTGTTTTTGAGTGTTTTAAGCTCATTTCAATGCCCTTTTCACAATTTTCAACTTATTTGGGGTTGTTTTATGGTGTTTTTAGCCTTTTCTTGTGTTTTTGAGTGTTTGAAGGTCATTTTAAGGCTGTTTTCCCCGTTTCTTGTGTTTTCAAGTTATTTGAGGTTGTTTTCCTCATTTTAAGGCTGTTTTCCTCGTTTTTTGTGGTGTTTTTAGCCCTTTCATGTATTTTTTAGTGTTTTGAGCCAATTTTTCAAGTTACTTGAGGTTGTTTTACAGTGTTTTTATGGCTTTTCATTCGTTTTTGTGCGTTTTGAAGTAACGGAGTTGTTTTTACTTTGCTGTAGGCTTTTCAAGTGTTTTCGAGTGTTTTAAGCTCGTTTGAAGGCTTTTTTGATAGATTCTTGCGCTTCAAGTTATTTTTGGTTATTTCATGGTGTTTTTCGCCTCTTCATGTGTTTTGGAGTTTTTTAAATTCATTTCAAAGCTCTTTTCGTTGTTTCTTGCATTTTCGAGTTATTTGAGGATGTTTTGTGGTATTTTAGCCCCTTTCATGTGGTTTTGTGTGTTTGAAGGTCAATTCAAGTTTGTTTTGAGAGATTCTTGCGTTTTCAATTTAGTTGATATTCTTTTAGGGAGCTTTTACTACTTTTCATACGTTTTAGTGTATGTTGAAGAGATTTGAGTTGCTGTTACGGTGTTTTAATCTTGTACATGTGTTTTTGAGTTTTTTAAAGTCATTTCAAGGCTTTTTTCATAGTTTCTTGCATTTTCAAGTTATTTGAGGTTGTTTTTTTTGTGTTTTTACCCTTTTCATGCGGTTTTGAGTTTTTTAAGCTTATTTCTAGGCTCTTTTAGTAGTTTCTAACATTTTCAAGTTATTTGAGGCTGTTTTGTGGTGCTTTTAGCCTTTACACTTGGTTTTGAGTGATTTAAAGTCATTTCAAGGCTCAGTTGATAGATTCTTGGATTTTCAAGTTATTTGAGACTGTTTTATAGTGTTGTCAGGTCATTTTAAGGTTGTTTTCGTTGTTTCTTGTGTTTTCAAGTTAATTGAGGTTGTTTCATGGTGTTTTTAGCCCTTTCATATGTTTTTGAGTGTTTTGAGCTCATTTCAAGGCTCTTTTCGTTGTTTCTTGAGTTTTCAAGTTATTTGAGGTTGTTTTTTGGTGTTTTTCCCACTTTTCATCCGTTGTTGCGCGTTTTGAAGTAAATGGAGTTGTTCTTATGGTGTTTTTAGCCTTTTCATGTTATTTGAGTTGTTTTTAGGGTGCTTTTATCCTTTAGAAGTGTTTTTGAGTGTTTTCTGCTCATTTCAATGCCCCTTTCACAATTTTCAAGTTATTTGAGGTTGTTTTATGGTGTTTTTTTTTTGCCTTTTCTTGTGTTTTTGAGCGTTTTGAGGTCATTTAAAAGCTCTTTTCCTTGTTTCTTTTGTTTTCAAGTTATTTGAGGTTTTGTCGTGGTGTTTTTAGCCCTTTCATGTATTTTTGAGTGTTTTGAGCTAATTTTTCAAGTTATTTGAGGTTGTTTTATAGTGTTTTCACCACTTTTCATTCGTTTTTGTGCGTTTTGAAGTGATTGGAGTTGTTCTTATGATGTTTTTAGCTTTTTCAAGAGTTTCAGAGTGTTTTAAGCTCGTTTGAAGGCTCGTTTGATAGATTCTTGCGTTTTCAAGTTACTTGAGGACATTTCACGGTATTTTTGGCTTTTTCATGTGTTTTTGGAGTTTTTTAAAGTCATTTCAAGGCTCTTTTCCTTGTTTCTTGAATGTTTAAGAGATTTGAGTTGTTTTTAAGGTGTTTTAATCCGTTACATGTGTGTTTGAGTGTTTTAAAGTCATTTCAAGGCTTTTTCCAGAGTTTCTTGCATTTTCAAGTTATTTGAGGTTCTTTTTTTGTGTGTTTACCCTTTGCATGTGGTTTTTAGTGTTTTAAGCTCATTTCAAGGCTCTTTTCGTTGTTTTCTTGCATTTCCAAGTTATTTGAGGTTGTTTTGCTTTTACCTTTTTCATATGGTTTTGAGTGATTTAAGGTCATTTCAAGGTTCTTTTGATAGATTCTTGGATTTTCAAGTAATTTGAGGCTGTTTTATAGTGTTTTTACCCCTTTTCATTCATTTTTGTCCATTTTGAAGAGGTTTGAGTTGTTTTTATGGTGTTTTTAGGCTTTTGATGTGTTTTTGAGTGTTTTAAGCTCATTTCATGGGTCTTTTCATAGTTTCTTGTGTTTTCAAGTTGTTTGAGTTGTTTTTATAGTGTTTTTAGCCATTTCAAGTGTTTTTGAGTGTTTTCATCTCATTTCAATGCTCTTTTCATAATTTCCAAATTATTTGAGGTTGTTTTATGGTGTGTTTAGCCTTTTCATGTGTTTTTGAGTGTTTTCAGGTCATTTAAATTCTGTTTTGATTGTTTCTTGTGTTTTCAAGTTATTTTGCGGTTGTTCTATGTTGTTTTTACCACTTTTCATTCGTTTTTGTGCGTTTTGAATTGAATGGAGTGGTTCTTATGGTGTTTTTATCCTTTTCAAGTTATTCGAGTTTTTTATGATTTTTTTAGCTTTTTCAAGTGTTTTTTAGTGTTTTAAGCTCCTTTCATAGCTCTTTTCACAGTCCTAAAGTTATTTTTGGTTGCGTTATGGTGTTCTTAGCCTTTTTATCTGTTTTTGATTGTTTTAAGATCATTTAAATGCTGTTTTTGTTGTTTCTTGTGTTTTCTAGTTATTTGAGGTTTTTTTGTGGTGTTTTTAACCCTTGCATGTGTTTTTGAGTGTTTTGAACTCATTTCAAGGATCTTTTCGTTATTTCTTGAGTTTTTAAGTTATTTGAGGTTGTTTAATGGTGTTTTCACCAGTTTTCATTCATTCTTGTGCGTTTTGAAGTGAATGTAGTATTTCTTATGGTGTTTTTAGCCTTTTCATCTTATTTGAGTTGTTTTTATGGTGTTTTTATCCTTTTCAGATGTTTTTGAGTGTTTTTAGCTCATTTCAATGCTCTTTTCACAATTTTCAAGTTATTTGAGGTTGCTTTTTGGTGTCTTTAGCCTTTTCACGTGTTTTTCAGTGTTTAAAGGTCATTCAGAGACTGTTTTAGTTGTTTCTTGTGTTTTCAAGTCATTTGAGGTTGTTTTTTGGTGTTTTAAGCTCTTTCACTTGTTTTTGAGTGTTTTGAGGTCATTTCAAGGCTCGTTCAGTTGTTTCTTGAGTTTTCAAGTTATTTGAGTTTGTTTTATGATGTTTTTACCACTTTTCATTCGTTTTTGTTGGTTTTGAAGTGAATAGAGTTGTTCTTATGGTGTTTTAAACATTTCCAAGAATTTATAGTGTTTTAAGCTCATTTGAAGGCTCTTTTGAGAGATTCTTGCGTTGTCAAGTTATTTGAGGATATTTCATGGTGTTTTTGGTCTTTTCATGTGTTTTGGAGTTTTTTAAAGTAATTTCAAGGCTCTTTTCGTTGTTTCTTGCATTTTTTTTATTTGAGGATGTTTTGGTGTGTTTTTAGCCCTTTCATGTGGTTTTGAGTGTTTTAAGGACATTTCAAGGTTGTTTTGATATATTCTTGTGTTTTCAATTTACATGAAGTTCTTTTAGGGTGCTGTTATATTTTTTCGTACGTTCGTGTGTATGTTGAAGAGATTTGAGTTGTTTTATGGAGTTTTAATCCTTTACATGTGTTTTTAAGTGTTTTAAAGTCATTTCAAGGCTTTTCTCTTAGTTTCTTGCATTTTCAAGTCATTTGAGGTTGTTTTGTAGTGTTTTTATCACTTTTAATTCGTTTTTGTGTATTTTAAAGAGATTAGAGTTGTTTTTATGGTGTTTTTAGCCTGTTGATGTGTTTTTGAGTGTTTTGAGCTCATTTCAAGGGACTTTTCATAGTTTTTTGTGTTTTCAAGTTATTTGAGTTGTTTTTATGGTGTTTTTAGCCTTTTCAAGTGTTTTTAGGTGTTTTTAGCTCTTTTCAAAGCCCTTTTCACAATTCTCAAGTTATGTGAGGTTATTTTATGGTGTTTTTAGCTTTTTCCTGTGTTTTTGAGTGTTTTAAGTTCATTTAATGGCCGTTTTCGTTGTTTCTTGCGTTTACAAGTTATTTGAGGAAGTTTTTATGGTGTTTTTAGCCTTTTCATTAGTTTTTGAGTGTTTTAATGTCATTTAAAGGCTGTTTTCATTAGTTCTTGTGGTGTTTTTAGTTATTTGAGGATGTTTTGTGTTGTTTTTTGCCCAATAATGTTTTTTTGAGTTTTAAGATCATTTCAAGTTTGTTTTGATATATTCTTGCTTTTTCAATTTAGTTGATGTTCATTTAGGGTGCTTTTACTACTTTTCATAAGTTTTTGTGTATGTTGAAAAAATTTGAGTTGTTTTTATGGTGTTTTAATCCTTTACATGTGTTTTAATCCTTTACATTTCCAAGTTATTTGATATTGTTTTGTTGTATTTTTACCCTTTTCATGTGGTTTTAATGGTCGTAGTTTCTTGCATTTTCAAGTGATCAGCGGTTTTTTTTTGGGGCTTTTACCCGTTTCAATTGCTTTTGAGTGATTTAAGGTCATCTCATGGCTCTTTTGATAGATTATTGGATCTTCAAGTTAATTATGGCTGTTTTATAGCGTTTTTACAACTTTTCATTCGTTTTTATGCATTTTGAAAAGATTTTAGTTGTTTTTATGGTGTTTTTATCCTTTTTATGTGTTATTGAGTGTTTTAAGCTCATTTCAAGGGTCTTTTCATAGTTTCTTGTGTTTTCATGTCATTTGAGTTGTTTTTATGGTGTTTTTAGCCTTTTCATGTCTTTTTGAGTGTTTTCAACTCATTTCAACGCTCTTTTCACAATTTCCAAGTTATTTGAGGTTGTTTTTTTTTTTGGTGTTTTTAGCCTTTCTATGTGTTTTTGAGTGTTTTAAGGTCAATTAAAGGCTGTTTTCGTTGTTTCTGGTGTTTTCAAGTTATTTGAGGTTGTTTTGTGGTGTTTTTAGCCCTTTCATGTGTTTTTAGCCCTTTCATGTGTTTTTGAGTGTTTTGAGCTTATTCCAAGGCTTTTTTCATTGTTTCTTTAGTTTTCAAATTATTTAAGGTTGTTTTATGGTGATTGTAGCCTTTTCAAGTGTTTTAGAGTCTTCTATGCTCATTTGAAGGCTCTTGTGATAGATTCTTGTGTTTCCAAGTTATTTAAGGATATTTCCCGGTGTTTTTGGCCTTTTCATGTGTTTTGGAGATTTTTAAAGTCATTTCAAGGCTCTTTTCGTTGTTTCTTGCATTTTCAAGTTATTTGAGGATGTTTTGTGGTGTTTTACGCCCTTGTTTTAAGATTATTTCAAATTTCTTTTGAGTGTTTTAAGGTCATTTCAAATTTCTTTTGATAGAGCCTTTCGTTTTCAATTTAATTGATGTTCTTCTAGGGTGCTTTTACTACTTTTTATACGTTTTTGGGTATGTTGAAGAGAATTCACTTGTTTTTATGGTGTTTTAACCCCGTTACATGTGTTTTTGACTGTTTTGAAGTCATTTCAAGGCTTTTTTCATAGTTTCTTGCATTTTCAAGTTATTTGAGATTGTTTTGTTGTGTTTTTACTCTTTTTATGTGGTTTTAAGGGTCGTAGTTTCTTGCATTTTCAAGTGATTAGCGGTTTTTTTTTTTTTGGGGGTTTTTACCCGTTTCAATTGCTTTTGAGTGATTTAAGGTCATTTCAAGGCTCTTTTGATAGATTATTGGATCTTCAAGTTAATTAAGGTTGTTTTATAGTGTTTTTACCGCTTTTCATTCGTTTTTATGCATTTTGTAAAGATTTTAGTTGTTTTTATGGAGTTTTTATCCTTTTTATGTGTCATTGAGTGTTTTAAGCTCATTTCAAGGGTCTTTTCATAGTTTCTTGTGTTTTCATGTCATTTGAGTTGTTTTTATCGGGTTTTTAGCCTTTTCATGTGTTTTTGAGTGTTTTCAACTCATCTCAACACTCTTTTCACAATTTCCAAGTTATTTGAGGTTGTTTTTTTTTTTGGTGTTTTTAGCCTTTCTATGTATTTTTGAGTGTTTTAAGGTCAATTAAAGGCTGTTTTCGTTGTTTCTTGTGTTTTCAAGTTATTTGAGGTTGTTTTGTGGTGTTTTTAGCCCTTTCATGTGTTTTTGTGTGTTTTAAGCTTATTCCAAGGCTTTTTTCATTGTTTCTTGATTTTTCAAGTTATTTATTATTGTTTTATGGTGTTTTTACAACTTTTCATTTGTTTTTGTCCGTTTTGAAGTGAATGGAGTTGTTCTTATGGTGTTTATAGCGTTTTCAAGATATTTGAGTTGTTGTTTTTAGTGTGTTTTTAGCCTTTTCAAGTGTTTTTGAGTGTTTTAAGCTCATTTCAATGCACTTTTCATAATTTTCGAGTTATTTGAGGTTGTTTTATGATGTTTTTAGCCTTTTCATGTGTATTATAGTGTTTTAAGGTCATTTAAAGGCTATTTTTGTTGTTTCTTCTGCTTTCAAGTTATTTGAGGTTGTTTTATGGTGTTTTTAGCCCTTCATGTGTTTTTGGGTATTTCAAGGCCATTTAAAGGCTGTTTTCGTTGTTTCTTGTGTTTTCAAGTTATTTGAGGTTGTTTTGTGGTGTTTTTAGCCCTTTCATGTTTTTGAGTGTTTTGAGGTCATTTCAACGCTCTTTTCGTTGTTTCTTGAGTTTTCAAGTTTTTTGAGGTTGTTTTATGGTGTTTTTACCAATTTTCATTCGTGTTTATGCGTTTTGAAGTGAATGGAGTTGTTTTTACGGTGTTTTTAGCCTTTTCAAGTGTTTTAGAGTGTTTTAAGCTCATTTGAAGGGTCTTTTGATAGATTCTTGAGTTTACAAGTTATTTGAGGATATTTCATGGTGTTTTTGGCCTTTTCATGTTTTTTCGAGTCTTTTAAAGTCATTTCAAGGCTCTTTTCGTTGTTTCTTGCATTTTCAAGTTTTTTGAGGATGTTTTGTTGTTTTTTTAGCCCTTTAATGTGGTTTTGAGAATTTTAAGGTCATTTCAAGTTTGGTTTGATTGATTCTTGCGTTTTCAATTTACTTGATGTTCTTTTAGGGTGCTTTTACTACTTTTCACACGTTTTTCTGTATGTTGAAGAGATTTGAGTTGTTTTTATGGTTCTTTAATCCTTTACATGTGTTTGTGAGTGTTTTAAAGTCATTTCAAGGCTTTTTTCATAGTTTCTTCCATTTTCAAGTTATTTGTGGTTGTTTTGTTGAGTTTTTACCCTTTTCATGGGGTTGTGAGTGTTTAAAGCTCATTTCAAGGCTTTTTTCCTAGTTTCTTGTTTTTTCAAGTTATTTGAGGTTGTTTTGTGGTGCTTTTAGCCTTTTCATATGATTTTGAGTGGTTTAAGGTCATTTAAAGGCTCTTTTGACTGATTCTTTTATTTTTCAAGTTATTTTTAAGCTATTTTATAGTGTTTTTACCACTTTTCATTCATTTTTGTGCCTTCTGATGAGATTTGCGTTGTTTTTATTGTGTTTTTAGCCTTTTGATGTGTTTTTGAGTGTTTTAAGTTCATTTCAATGGTCATTTCATAGTTTCTTGTGTTTGCAAGTTATTTGAGTTGTTTTTATGGCGTTTTTAGCTTTTTCAAGTGTTTTTGAGTGTTTTCAGCTCATTTCGATGCTCTTTTCACAATTTCGAAGTTATTTGAGGTGGTTTGATGGTGTTTTTTGCCTTTTCATGTGTTTTTGAGTGTTTTAAGGTCATTTAAAGGTTGTTTTCGTTGCTTCTTGTGTTTTCAAGTTATTTGTGGTTGTTTTGTGGTGTTTTTAACCCTTTCATGTGTTTTTTAGTGTTTTGAGCTCATTTCAAGGCTCTTTTCGAAGTTTCTTGAGTTTTCAAGCTATTTGTAGTTGTTTAATGGTGTTTTTACCAATTTTCATTCATTTTTGTGCGTTTTGAAGATATTGGAGTTGTTCTTATGGTGTTTTTCGCCTTTTCAAGAGTTTTAGAGTGTTTTAAGCTTATTTGAAGGCACTTTTGATAGATTCTTGCATTTTTTAGGTTATTTGATGACATTTCATGGTGTTTTTGGCATTTTCATGTGTTTTGGATTTTTTTTTTAAAGTCATTTCAAGGCTCATTTCGTTGTTTCTTGCATTTTCAAGTTATTTGAGGATGTTTTGTTGTGTTTTTAGCCTTTTCATGTGGTTTTGAGTGTTTAAGGTCATTTCAAGTTTGTTTTGATAGATTCTTGCGTTTTCAATTCAGTTGATGTTCTTTTATTGTGCATTTAC
>JAOVYX010020289.1:0-46290 GCA_035668315.1 Drosera spatulata | reverse complement strand
TTACTTTCACTACTGCATTAATTTTATATTCTTAGAGTGAAAGTGAGTGCATATAAATTCTAATTTGACGTGCCTACAACAGCACGCATCAGGGAGTGATCAGGAGTACCACTGCTCCTGCCCCCCTTGCATTCGATGATCCATCAGTGTAGATCTTCCATGGCTCGCCTTTCTCAACTCGGGAAGACGGCTATCGGAAAATCGACACTCCACTAGGAAGTCGGGTAATGCCTGTGCCTTGATTGCGATTTTTGGCTTGTAACACAAATCATACTCGCTCAACTCGACCGACCATTTGATTAATCTTCCGGATAGTTCAGGTTTGTACAAGACTTGTTTTAAAGGCTCATCGATTACTATTACAATGGGATGTGCCTGAAAATAAGGGCCAGCTTTTCTATCTGGGGGTACCTAGTCTCAGCATCATGTAACACTTTGCTTACAAAATAGACTTGTATTTTGTTTGCTTCCTTCCTCCCTGAGCAGGGCTGTCGAGACGACGTCGTCAGAAGCGAGAAGGTAGACAAATAACTCTTCCCCGACCTTCGGTTTAGATAGGAGGGGCATCTCCTCAAGGTAACCTTTGAGCTCTTCGAAGGCCTTCTGCCAAATCGGAGTCCACTCTAATCCCGAGTTGGCACCTCTCAGTGCTTTGAAGAAGGGCAAGTCCTTTCTGAGCCCCGGGAGATGAATCTCCCGAGTGCTGCTAGCTTTTGGACTTTCTTTTTGGTGCGCGGGGGTTGCATGTCCAGGATGGCTTGGACCTTTGCCGGATTGGCCTCAATGCCTCGACTTGTGATCATGTACCCTAAGAACTTTCCCGACTTCATTCCAAAGGTGCACTTCGCCGGGTTGAGGCGTATGTTGTAGTTCCTGAGGACCCGGAACGTCTTCCCCAGGACGACAGTGTGGGTTGCCGACTTCAGGGACTTGGCCTGCATGTCGTCCACATACACCTCCATCGTCTTTCCCAGCAGTGGCTTGAAGACGTCATTTCCAATCTCTAGTAGGTAGCCCCGGCGTTCTTGAGTCCAAACGGCATGACACTGTAGCAGTAAGTCCTTCTCTCAGTGATGAAGGAAGTTTTGACCCTGTCTTCGGGCGTCATTTGGATCTGGTTGTAGCCAGAGAATGCGTCCATGAAGGAAAAGAGCTCGCATCTGGAGGTGGCAACCACTAGTTGATCATTTCGGGACAGAGGATAGCAGTCTTTTGGACAAGCATTGTTGAGGTCGGTAAAATCGACACACATCCTCCACTTCCCGTTTGCCTTCTTCACCATGACCACATTTTCCAACCAATCGGGGTACGAGACCTCCTTGATGAAGTCGGCGCCGAGGAGTTTGCTCACTCCTCGGCAATGGCCTCATTCTTCTCGAGTGCGAAGCTTCTTTCCTTTTGTTTGACAGGTCGAGCCTTAGGGTTGACCGAGAGCCGGTGCACTATGATGTTTGGGTCGATCCCAGGCATGTCCTCGAGTCCCCAGGCGAAGGCGTCAGAGTTGCTCCGTAGGAACGGGATCAACTCCCCTCGGGCCAACTCCTTTAACTCGACCCCAATGAAAACGATTCGGCCCATGTTCCCTTCTTCCAGGGGGATGACATCCACTGCCTTAACCGGTTCTGGACCTCAACTCGGTCCCGAAGGTCGAGGTACAGAGGGAAGGTTTCCTATCTCGTGCCCGCTTTTTCCTTGAGTGTGGCGTCGTAACAGCGTCGGGATTCTTTTTGGCTTCCTTTCACCTGGCCTTCCCCGTTTGGAGTCGGGAACTTGAGGCTAAGGTAGCATGGAGTTATGACTACCCTCAGGTCCACCAGAGTTATTATCCTGTTGTATGCCGAGGGGAGGTCTACCACTAGGAAGTCAGCAACTTGGGTCACTATCTTGTCGGTACCTTCATCCCCAAGGACTACCGGGAGGGATACATACCCTTTAGGAAACACGGAATTTCCACTGAATCTGACCAGGGGAGTTTTGAAAGGTTTCAGGTTTTTGTCCTCCAACCCCATCTACTTAGACGCGAAGTAGTTCAGGACATCGGTAGAGGAGCCACTGTCCACCAATATCCTGTCCACGCCAAATTCCCCAATGTGGAGGGTCAGGACTAGAGCATCGTCATGAGGGATAGTGATCCTTGACCCATCCTCCTGGTGGAAACCGACTTTGGGGTCCTCCTTGTGCCTTTTGCTCTTGTGTCCCGAGCCCGCGGAGATGCTGAGCTCGGGAAGGATAGGACGATGCACAGACGGGGAAGGAATGAATCCTCCCGAGATGACGTTGATCCTCGATCTTTACTTTGGTCCGTTCTTCTTGTGCAGTGGAGTCGGGACTGGTCCGTCATAAACCTTTTCAGGGCTCCCTTCTTGATCAACTCTTCTATAGCGTCTCTGAGGTGACGACATTCTTCTGTATCATGACCGTGATCTTTATGATATAGGCAGTAGCGGGAGATGTCTCGGTTGCCTACTCGGGAGCGTTCTTTTTCTGGGTCCACCTGGAGGAGATTCTCTTCCCGAACCGCATGAGTAGCTCGGCTCCGGGGGCATTGAGCGGTGTATGCCAGGGATAGGTGAAACCCTTCTTCCCTTCTCGACCTAAGGAGGGCATCCTTTCTCCAAGTCGGGAATGGATAGAGCTTCGACCTCCCGAGCTGGACTCTCCCTTCGTCATGCCTCTGAAGCAGTCCTGGATGACCATTTCGCCTTCTGTCGATACATGTTGGCTGATTTTGTCAGCAGGGCGGTGTATGTCCAGGGGCGCTTCAGACTCAGGTCATACGCCAGACTCCGGTTCTCTAGTCCTCGGACCAGCGCTCGACAGATGTCGGAGTCCTTCGTCTTCTCGATGTGTATGACCTCAGAGTTGAACCTCTGAACATAGCTCCTTGGGCTTTCACCCGGTCTTTGCGTTACCTTGTAGAGGTGTTCAGAGGTCAAGTGGATCATTCGACTGTTGATGAACTTGGCAATGAACGTGTTAGCCAGGGCCTCGAACGATCCGATGGATCCCGAGGGGAGTCCATTGAACCACACCCGAGCTGGTCCCCTGAGCGAGGTCGGGAAGGCCTTGCAGATGATGCCATCCAACGCCCCACACAGGCTCATAGAAGTACAGAAGGTCTGGATGTGATCGAAGGGGTCCCCGGTGCCGTCATAAGATTTCGTCGCGAGCATCTTGAACTTATCATGCGGGGCCTCCCTGTTGATCTCAGGAGTGAAAGGCGTCTCCATCTTCAGTTCGACTTCATGCCTCTATCCTATTCAACTTTTCTCGGGGATGGTTCCCGACCGACCTTGAGTTCAGGAGACTTCTTAGGCCCTCCGCCGGAGTGATTAAGTGGGAATGAGTGTGTGTGGATTCCCCCTGTCCCTCTTGCGGAGCCTTGTGTCGGTTCAGGTATTGCCTAACGTCGGCTTGGGGTACCATCCTGTGTTACTCCTGAAGAAGGGGGACCAACTCGGGCTGAACACTAGGTCCTGTCCCGACCTGAGACGGGGGCAGCATTTGGTTCAGCAAGTCGGTCATCGTCCTCATGATGCCTGTGGTGCGCTCCTCCATCTGAAGTCGGAGTTGATTGAACATCTCAACGGTCACTGCTGTGCTTTCTCCAGGTCCCGTCGCCTCATCCTGGTCGTCGCTGCGGGCTTGTTACGTCTGATCTCGAGTACTCTGGCGACTTTGTGTCATTGGATCTAGCTCCACGGTGGACGCCAAATTGTTTGTGCCGAAGTCGGGAATGGTGGGTCCGAGTTTAGAAGTCAAGCCTGAGCTCCTTAGGCCCAGGCTGGGGGTCTGCTGCATCGGTTGATTTGGGCCTAATTCAGACGTGGAAACCTACACGAATTAGAACAACAAGCTCGGTATCGGGTCCGAGATGAGATCCTCAGGGACCGGCTCCAATGCCTAAGTCAGTACTTATCCAAAAATGATTTTATTGACTGAAATGACAGATTTTTGGTCCAAGAAGAGCTTATCTTTGTGGATAATAAATGAGGATATTTATAAGATACTATTCACCCTTTGCATGGTAGACACTTGTCATCACCTTAGAAGTTGTGGGACTTAACCATCCATGGAGTGCCAATTAGCCTTTCCTAATAGGCTCTTGATTTAATAATATTGCGTCTTTTATTGGGCCATTAGCTCATAGATTCTCCATATGTTTAGTACCAACAGTCACAATTACTAAAAACATCCAACTTTTTCAGGAAAAGGGATGTGCATTTCGTGGTATTTGGCCGGCTATAAAAACAAGAATAGTAAACAATGATAGAGAACAGAAGAAATTATAGACAAGAGATTGAGGTAAAGGATACTCCACTCAATATAAGGTCAGACAAAATACATCAAGTTCTACTGGTCAGCGAACAAAGCATACAACAAAGTCAAGAATATCATGGCATGATTATACATACTAGTTACAACTAAAGATTCCAAAAGCTTGGTTTCCTGAGCGATACCTGTACCGTGACAAACTTAAACCTCTTGTGTGCATGGATATAATAGCCACAATATGCTTGTCCTGAATAGTATCTGCTCAAAGGAACTTCTCAGCTCATGGATGCTGTCCATGCAACAATTTCCTGCTATCTGAGGAGAATAATTATTTGATCAGAATTGAGTGGCGTTCAATCCATTTCACTCATGTTGCAGCTTTGCATGGCTTCATTAAGACATATATTGATACAGATTATACGAGGTGGTGAGACAGCTGGAACCGTACCTCACTATAAGAAGTTTCTGTACATTGTGTAACAACATGTAGTCCTACAACTCCTATCATGGCCAAAATGCAAGAAACCAATCTTGATTCAAGGCAACCAAACATGAAAAATACAGCCACCTCAGCCAATTGCGAAACCATCTTCATCTTGCAGTGTTGAGTCAATCCCATAGTTACTTCTTACTTTCTGCAAAGAGATTAAAAGAACATTAACGAAAGAACTACCTGAGTATTATATTAAGCGTTCAATTCTCATAATTAAGAATAAATAGCATTACGTGTGTCAGAAACAAGCATGTTTCTTCTTGGATGAATCAAATAAACATGGCTAGAAATAAAAGAAGTTTTATCAAGAATTTGGGAAATTTAGACTCCCAACTACATGCTTATAAAGTGGAATACGAGGCATAGGATCCTTCACTTTATCGAGGGAGAAAGGAATAAGATACTTACATAAATTCACAAAACTAACTCAACTCCACGTTTACAAGGTTTTTGGCGGACATGCAAATCCAGAAAGGAAAAAGGGAATGAACTTTCACAAGCGAAAGCGACCAATTATCAGCTAGGTAAGAAAAATACAAGTACTTTCAGTCACAGAAAAAAAAAATCCTGGAAAATAAACATAAACCATAGATACATGAAATCATCCGGTACTTACTTCCAGCAGCGAAATATAGTAGAAATCTTCCATATGCTGCATTAGCCCTGTCCCATCTCTAATCGAGCGAAATATATTGATCTCTGTTTGCAGTATTTTTTCAATGAATTCCTTCTCACCTCTCATCTGTTCACATTACGTAGTTAAACATTCCAGAACCAAGAACAAAATAGAGATAATTTCACAGAAATTTACAAATCGAAGACCTAAGACGGATGCTCAGTTCGTAAACGTTAAATTTCACCAATTTCGATGGAACAGTTTACCGTAACAGTAATATTATCCATAGAAATTGGTGAAACAGACAACAACAATATCATTATACCAAAAGAACATCCAGAAAACAACAATCATTTGTTTCCATCATAACCAACAGTTGCTTCTGTCTCAGCCTACTAGAACTGGGTATAAAATGGTTAGATGGCTATGATTATCTTGCATGCAATCCTATCGTCCATACACCTTGTGATCCGAGAAGACTTTCACTTGCCTTAAACATGTTAGAAATTCCCAAATGGTGGAAAACATCTCCTCTTGCCAACCAACAAGAAAAAAAATACCTATATGAAGGTTTTGACGAGATTCTATGCAGAGAAGCAACATAGAATGCAGTTTGAATATCCTTGTGTTCGTTTGGAGGGTAAAGACGCCCCTGTCTACATAGAAATCAATATGTTTCCTGCACCTTAATTTGGAGATAAAGCCCAAGATCACCATCCTTTTTCATGATTAATAAAAGCTTTTGTTTCTTTAAATATCATCCAGTTCACATCTCATTCTAAGAAAAGCAACAAGATTCAGCAAAACATCAACACTTAGAATGGAAAGACTAAAATTGAACATACAAATTCACTGACTAGACGGTCAGGTGTAGATTCCCCTATGACATCTCCGTTATACCCATCAATCAAGGGTTCCGAGTTTTCCTGAAAAGGATCCTATATTAGCGCAAGTGTCATACTCAAAGAAAATGGAAATAGAAAACGCCAATTACTTCGAATTCATTTAGCGAGCATCTCACATATGTTCTGAATAGTTCTCCAGCTGATAGATATACAGGTTGAGCCACATGGCAGTAACCCATCAAGCGTGGGACTGTTGGTATAATATCCCTGTGGTTCACGACTCTCCAGCTATCTTTGACTTTCTGCAAAATAAACAACGCATTACATTAAAAGAAAATATTTAGAAGTGCAAACAATGAAAATTTTGGAGATTAGGAGTATGATCGGGCAATGAACTCCCACTAAAATAATTATCACCTCGAATGCCATTGAAGGAGGGGGGCAAGCTGTCTTAACATAGGTTTATCTTTAGCAGAAGCAGTTCGTGACAAATTTCATGACATCCTTCTCATAAGAAAGATATATACCAGCCAAAATATCCAACAAATCTCTAGAATGAGTGTCAAGAAACAAATCATATTGTAAGGAGAAACATCACAAGTTTGGGCATCTTACGAACTGGTTCTTAAACATGGTGATTATGACAAGGGGTCAAAAAGCTACATCCATATATTTGGAATATCAGGGGGGCAATGAAGTGCCACAGTGTATACACAAGAGAGCTTTATTGGGTTGTGTTAAGATAAAATTAGTGTTATGAGGCATGAGCCTTCGACCACAAGCTTCTTTTAGCAGAGTAAAAGGCCAACTCACAGCAAGCTTAATTATAGCTTCAAGCGTGCAAGTTTTAATATGGGAGACTGCTAGAAAGGGAAATATCCATGAGAAAAACCATGTGCAGAAGGTCGAGGAGAGGACGGAGTTGAAAAACCTCTGCTAACATTAAGCCACAATTTCTCTGTTTTAACCATGCAACTGTAATCTAATAGAGCCTAAATAGAAATTGAACATCAATCATCTCTAGTAGATAAAATTTAATAAACTGAACTTAGTTACATGGCTACTAGAGATGCAAAGCCCAAGGAGCATCCTTGATAATGGCTCAACATGAATTCTATAGGTTGTACAGCCCTTGTAGCTAGTTCACCTGGACCAAACCTCCGAATGAAACAAAAGCCAAAGGTCATTGCCATAGAGCACAGAATCCAGTTCTCCAATGAACAGGAGACGACTTCTAGCAAGAAAGATTGAGGACAGAGGAATGCTGCTGCTGAGAGCCAGCTGCCGGATAACTGAAGAAAATGTTGGTTGGCAGTGGTGGAGAGATAAAGGAGATTGAGGAGACATATGACCAACTTTGGAGATATTTAATTCACAAATGTTTAATTACAGAAGAAACAAATAGCAAACATGATTAAATTTTGGGAATGCCCTGATAAATAAACCACAAAACAAAGAAATCTTTTCACTCAAATGGAGCCTCCGCTATAGGAAAGTTTAAAAGTGCACAGAGAAGAGAGTTGCAGAATGAATCTTGGATTTTTCAGCCCCATGTTTTGCCTAAGTTGTGAGATAGAGCTTATTAACAGTTCAGGAAAGTGAATTAGGAGCTCACCTCATTGTAAACTTCTGCAAATCTCCTATTTCCAACTCTTGGAGATCCAAAGTTATACATAGTGAC
Source organism: Drosera spatulata (assembly GCA_035668315.1). NCBI lineage: Eukaryota > Viridiplantae > Streptophyta > Magnoliopsida > Caryophyllales > Droseraceae > Drosera > Drosera spatulata. The sequence continues at coordinate 38,380 of JAOVYX010020289.1, read as the reverse complement.
TGAAATAGCTCCACTCCTTGACCAAAAAAAAAAAAAAAAAAAAATGAAATATGAAGTGTTACCCAAAAAAAATGAACGATAAGGTTAACCTCATTGTTTATTGAAGCAAACAGCAACTCTTCACAGAAGACAGCCTAGCAGCTTTACATTGGTATCACACACACTTCAGGCACAATGTCAGCGTACCAAGGAAGAGATAAGTAAATGGAGCTAAATGAAAGAATCAAGAAGACCGTCTTCATTTGCCCATAGATGGAGAAAAACAACATACTAGGGATACATGATAAATCCATGAACTCACTTTGCCAAGTGGCTTGAAGAAAGCTCGAGAGCAAGAAGAGTAGCCAATGCACCTCCCAAACTATGTCCAGTGACATAGACATTCCACTTAGACAGGGTCTCAGTTGCTTCACCCCTGCAACAAAGCAAATTAGTGAACACTAATATCGAGTCAATTAACAAACCAAAACACGTGATAGTGACGGACATTCCATGCTGCAGAACTGCTCCAAATTGGAAGTAAAATAAACAGAGGTAATAGCATCTTGCAATCAGAAGGATACACTGATTACAAGATGCCAAGCCAATAGAAATATGTTTGCATGCCTGGACCAATAAAAATACACCACTAAAAGGAAAAGAAACCCAATAAGCAGATACTCCCTCCGTCTTAGATAAATTGCGACATATAACTACATATAGTCGTCTCATATAAATTACAATGTTTCCAAAATTGGTAAAAAATTTTGTTTCTCAATATAAATAGAACCCCTACATTTTCACATCATCTTCACCATCATTTAATTTTCTCGCTTTTACCCACTCATATTTTTTTCTCTCCACACCAACAAGGGCAAAAAGGTAAAAAAGCACAAAGTCCACATTAATACCCATGCCAAGTTAATTCTTCATAATTTATTTGGGACGGAGGGAGTAAAATATATAAACCAATGTCTCCTTCTATTGAGGAACAGTTCAAGCCCCAACCATACCTAGAGGACAGTCCAATCTTACTCTAGGGAAAACACAACATTTAATGGATAAGAACTCCACAATAGACAGTAAACGAGTAATAACCCTTTGATGGAACTGCCCAGCTAATTAATGCCCGATTCAAAGTAGATTATCTAAAGAATCCTTCAAAAGAGAATCCACACTTGCCTATAGCCCACAGCTTGTTGAATGAGATACAAGATCTTTGTCCTTACTGAATCATAAGCTGTCAAGAAACCACTATGAACCTAAGACAGTTAAATAAAGGTACATTACAAACCATCGGAAAAAATTGAAATTGTAAAACTGTGAGCATAATCATGATTGCATAACACTAGAAATAAGCATTCGTGTTGGTTAGATACAAAACATACTTGAACTTCCTCCTTAAAATTACCACCAAGCCTTTCCGGGTTTAATCTGGAAAAAAAAGAAAAGTTTACAGAGAACTTACGACAAAAAATAAAAAAATAAAAAATAGAACACAGAGATGTAAAGTTACTCTCTCTGCCAGAAACAACGAAGCACAAAGAATGGCATCAACTCAATGTTTCAAGAACTTATATAAATGTGCCTGGCTAGTTTGGAAGTGACGCCTAAGACTTTACCCTGCAGGAGCAAGCATCAAATCTGTTCGCAAATCTTTCCATCTGACCTGAACATTAACAGAATGTTGATACCTCACTGAAATCCGTAGAAACCATCAGAGGCATGCAGCTCAAGAACCTACCTGCTCAGTACCCCTGAAAGCAACAACTAATCTGTTCCGTCTAGAATCACGCCAAATGGCTACCTGAAATCATCTAAAAATAAGATCCTCCTCATCCATTTATGGAATAAAAGGTAAAGCAAGCTATACAGCCAAAGTTTCCCACAGTCAGTATCAAGAACTAAATGTTAGGTTCAGAAATTCACCTGTGTATCTGTAGAGGAGTTATCCAAGAAACATAATTTCTCAAACTCAGATTTAATAAAACTTGGATGGCCGAGTGAAGATGCAAGCATTGCCCAAGCTTCCATGGCACTTTCTGCAGTGGAAAATAGGGTCTTCATCTCCTCGGCTCTCTTCTCATCCAAATCCTCAATTTGGTCACTCTTCACAAGATCTAAGATGACATCGTCTGGTTTCGGGGCACCACCTTCTTGAATTTCATCGGCTTCCACATTATTTGGTTCCTTCTTTAACTGGGGGACTGCTGCAGCCATTACCATCAATCCACCAAAAAGAGAATCGGTTTGTGTCAGCAAATCCTCGGCTGCCCTCTTGATGTCAGGAAGAGAAGAGTAGATCTTTTCCATGCCAAGTGGGCTCGTTTCGGGTTCTTTCTTGCCCTCTGCTTCCTGAGTACTTGGAGTTGCAAGCCCAGATTCGATATAGCCAGCTTCTGCAACCCTACCCATTTGTAAGCCAATCTTGTTAAGCAACTCAAAACCATCCCACTTCATTTTCTCTGGGACAGGAATACCAAGCTTTTGGACCACACTTTGGGTAATTGCATCAGCGAAATTCTTCCAAAAGTGCACGTTTGATTGAGTAGTCTTGCCAACTTCATCACCATCGCTACTGCTATATGGTTCAAGCAACTTAACATTGTCCCCTCCATCATTTTTATCAGCATCTGAAAAGCCTTCACGGTCATTCTGGTGCAGCAATGGCAATTTCACATCACTGTCCCCGGATTCACCCTCATCAGCGATGTAACCATTAGAGTTGGCAGGTAACAACTCTTTCTGAAGATACTTATCATTCAAGGATTTGAATTGGCTAAATGCAAACTGCACAAACTGGCTTGCCTGCACAGTTTCAGAACCAACAAGCTTTTGCAGGGCAGACTCAAAACCACTTCTCCTGAGAAACTCTGAGACAAATGGCACAACTCTCCACCACTCTTTCTCTTTGTCTATTTCATCAAAGCTCTTGTACTTGACCTGAACCAACCATTAATAAAACAACTAAATAATAACTAGAGCATCGAAACCTTATCTTTCACTTTCAGCGACAATTTTAAACGATCAACAATTCATTTGACCTGCTTCAAGAAAGTGTGCATCTAACCGTCAATGGTCTATATACTGAAGTACATACATCTCGTGACAGGAAATAATGAAATCAAAAATTTATGGAATTTGTATATCTGAAAGACTATACGATATTATAATACAGCTTCTTTCTAAAGGAAGGATAATTATGAGGGAGGGGGAGAGAAGTCTGATAATTTTAAAAAGATCCCAAAGGCTCTGGGCCTTTGGCTCCAAAGACCAGAAAGGCCAACTCAGAAAGAATTGTGCTAAACCTGATAATGGCTGCAGTTGTGATTCCAATGTCAAGGGAAGAAGGGATGGCACAAACGAAATTGAGGTTGTAACAAGTGTCCTTATTGTACCCTTGAGTACTCACAGCGGCAGAATTCATGACATTCTTCCTTCCCTTTAATTTTTTTATTTTGCCAAGTAAAAGACAAAAAAGACATAGAAAACAGCGATTGATTTGACTCTATAGTAAAAACAAATAGGTGAAATAGGGATTGACAATGCTGAATCTCCTGCACAGTATTTGTCATACATCTTTTTTTATCGATTTAAGTCTAGCTTTCTACACAGGACATGATTATGTTTAAACAAACTTGAACAGATCGAGAGACAAACCTCTAGCTGTATCTTCCCACCACCTCCCATCCCTTCTAATTCCACCAGCAGCTCATGCAGGTTTCCTACAGAACAGAAATTATTCAATGATTCATGGAGCCTTCAAGTCATAAACTGATATAGAATGTTATAGACACTTATTCTACAGCAACGCCCGAACATGCATCTTAGCAAATGGATTTTGAAAGAAGTCGCATATACTAACTTGATTGTCATAAGAAGAAAAATCTGGATATTAAACTCAAAAACCAAAAAAGGGGCAAGACAGTTAGAGTTCTCACCATCACATAGGTCTATCAGATTTACTGCAGAATTCCCCAAGCGCTGGTGTGGGGTCACAAGATTTGCATCCCAGGCAGCAACCTGAAGATTTAAACCACGTAAAATATTTGACGGTGCAATTGTACCGAACTATTTCACTTAAACAGAGACATGGCAAGCAGAATGCTTATGGCCTACTAGATTTCGTTCGATTGAATGGATTCAATAAAACACCAGAAACGTTATGATCACAACTTTGAGACTAGTAAATACATAAGGGGGTGGGGTGGGGGACTCAGGGACAGAATCAGCCAATAAGTTGCTGCAATAGCCTTTTTTCCCTTTAGTAATTCAAACTTTCAAACAAGTATTGAGCAGGATCAAAGAAGAGTGCCTATCATGTCCCGTGTTGGAGGATGCTTCGATATAATCAAAAGGATTGTGCCTATTAACCTGAAGACTCTCTTCAGGTATCTGTTTGGCATTGAAAGTGAACTCCTCATTCCAAGTGGGTGCAATTGTCCTGAAACATGTTAAATTTGATGTAAACAAGGAACTACCAAGAAGTCTTCTGTTATGTGATTTTTTCTTCAAACTACAAAGGAAAGAAAAACTTTGAAAGTTCACTGTAGGCAAGAAATATCACACTTAGGTGAGGTGCAATTTTCTACAATGATGTAAACATCCCGGAAAAGCTCACCATAAAATCCTGCTAAGGATCAATACCATAATATATAATTTTTAATAGCAAAAACCTGTTCCTGACTCGTAAGGTTTAGCTGATGCTTGATGCAATATTCCTTTTTTATCATACTTTTTCTGTGTTTAGACTTGAAACTTAAAAGAACCAGTATGTCCTTAAATCTTCAGGTACTTCAAGCATAATCGGACTCTGTTTCATAATAAGAAATTATTCAGGCTAGTTAGTTGTAAATGGATATCTACCAGGGTAACAAATTTGACATCAAAACATCATACATATGCATTTAGATCCTACACTCATCTCCAATACTTATAACCACAATGCAGTTGGTCGTAGCTGCCGATTTGCTCCAGTAATTTATTCAAGATTATGCTATATGTTCCAGAATTCTCAGTGCCTCGACAACTACAATTCTTCAAGTTCAAATGAGTATTTGTGTAGTAGTTAAAATCATAGAGTGTTCTGATTCTTATGATTTGACACAGCGATTAATAAAATCATGCAAAAGATACGTTCTTTTGTATATGACTAATAATACACAGATTATAATATAGTGGACTTATGGACTAGTATGGTTGCAGCAGAAGTAGCCGACAAGCTTACAACGGCCATCTCACTACTTCATGTTGCAAACAATAAGAATACATAACTCAAAAAAAAAAGAAGTAAATGTTTAAAAGTTAATGAATTTTCAAATCACAAGTAAAACAAGCTGCCACTTGTTAGCGAAGCCTCTTATTCCTTTATATAAAACACCAATAACCTACGCCCATTTGACTTTGCTTTTGCAAACTTGACCGCCTAGTTGCATAACCACGTATGGATCACTTGTGCCCTGGAAAAAACCAATGAAGAATAAATGGCTTAGTTGAATTGCAATCATGTCATAAAAAAAGCAGAACAGAATAAAGAACAAGAACAAGAACAAGAAACCAAAGAGAGAGCTAACTGCCAAGTGTTGAGGTCCTGAGGACTTGTAAGAGTATGTTCCTATATAGATGGGCTAGAGAAAATGAAGAGTTGTGCATAATACTAGTGTGCTGGTTCCATAACAAGTGGTATCAGCTGTCGCTAAGGAACAATGGTGGGCAAGACACACAGGTGAAGTGTGACTCTGCAGGTGCTATGAATTGAGATTCTAGTGATACATGTGGTGAAGGCAGTGCTCAAGTAGCATGTGGGCCTTGGCATGGGTCTGACGCAAATTTGCATGAGTTGGTTCTGCATTGTATGGTAGTCATTTGCATAATCGAGTTCAAACAGAATTAGGTCATGCTACAAACTCACACATGCAAAAACTGTTAAAAACGTATGTATGATTTAGTTTGCACATAGATCATGCAGAAGAACTCAAGTATAATATTTGTGTGGGCTAGACATAAGCCATAACTTAGGCTTTTACATTGAGTTACGGGCATGTTCCATGTTCGCATGCTACAAGTGTACAGGTCATGTGCTACAAGTCCACCCAAAGGTACCAACCCAAAGATCCATAGCAGGAAAATCAAATCCGTTCTTCAAGGTCACGAGAAGCTGCCCGTCATATATTTCTCGAACAAATGATCTGCAATTGTAATTCAATGATTAGATAGCTGAATCATCCTAATTCCTTAATATTTGAGCCATTAAGAACATATTATATGTTTAACGGATTAAGCTAGCTTCAGCATTGAGACTTTGTTGGCCTTTCAAAACTATCAGCTTCAAACTATGTTTCCTTTGCAACAGGCTTCTTGTTAACTTACAGAACCTTGATGCATGGAGCCAAGCATCAAAGTTCTGTCACCATGTAAGGGAAAACAAATCAAGCACTTCGAAATAGTATCATCATTCTTAATCCGGGAACAAAGAAGGCCGTTTCCAAGTCATACAGTACAAGTGACGGATATGAAATTTGCTTCAAAGAGAATGGCAAACCCTGCAATACCCTCAAGATAAATGAGCTAATTCCTAGAAAGGATTTTCTTTCTCTCGGTGGGTGAGGAAAGGATGATAAGCTAACTGGTAATAAAAATGCAAAACTTGATAGAAAACAAGACCAATGGGTTTGAAATAGCGTAGGGATGAAAAGCAGACAGGATCTGTCTCCAGTTTCAGTATTCGAAAAAAAAAAAAAAAAAAACATGAAGCCTTCAGTGGGCAAGCCTAAGACAGAGAAACACCGACAGAACAGAATAATAGTTAAGAAAGTTTCTAAATGTCTGAAATAGATGAGCCAGGCTACTAGCCGCAAACCTTTTTACAGGTTCCTCATGGCATTCGAACAAATTAGAACATGAGAAAGGAAAAGGACACGTAGACCAAGTCACCAAGAGTTTCCCTTTTACTAAAACGTATCTCTTACTTTGATAGATAAGCTGTCTTGCAACCTGCTCCATCCATTTCAAGTCGCCCAATATTATCCTGACCCAATAGAAACAGTAAGCAATGTGAATCTGCTGGAGTTTTCAAAGAGGAAAAAGTGGCTGGCAATCAAATAAAAAATGTGATATTTTCATTTCTTAGAAATATATGGCATGGAAACTTGAAGCGGGATGGTTTATACTGTGTGTCAATAAGTCCTATCAAGTAGCCACAGACAATATTATCCTCCATAGCTTCTTCGTTCAGATATTCACTCTTCCGTTTATATGTATGACAAGATCAGGTGAGTTTATCATTTATTTTTTTGTTATTTGAAGGTTTTCATCAAAAAAAATGTTGAGTTGCACTTGCACTTCTTCATTCTTGTCTAACTAAGGCCAGGCCATCAGGGTGAAAAGCTGCTATCAAAGGCAACAGCAGACAGCTTCTCAACTTTGCCCCAGTTACAGCCTCTAAAACTTCTTCACTTTGTCTTCGTGTCTCTAGTCAACTTGAAAACGGTAGACAGAGATAGCTACCAGATAATGTGATATTGCTGATATTGCTTAAACTTATGGATGAGAGAAGACTTAGAGCCAATTAAGGAAAGTGAGGATGTTATATATACCATTGTCCATCATTTACTATTCTTGGTGATATTTATAGAGAAAAAAACTTTCCAAATACTAATTTTGGATTTCGGTGATAGCGCTTAATCTTATCTCACTAAATTGACACTGTGCTCCCTTGTCTGGTTTTTCTTCTTTGAGAAAATTGCCATTCCTTTTGTCAATACAGTCCAACTAGGGAAAATTAATGTCAGATTCCCACGCAAATCCGACCAAGAAAAACCATCGACCGCCACCTGTCAAGAATTCACCATACAGCCGCCCATTACACAACTGGAGTCTGGACTATTCTCTGCCCTCATCAGACCACCGCCAGATCCCTCATAATAACTTGCAGCGGTCAGAGGCAGCCAAACCCATTTTCATAGAAAATTTAATTTCTACTCCTCAAACCAGAAGGTTAGTAAGTATACATTTTCTATTTCCATCAGATTCATATTAAAGGATGATTATCTCAATCTCACATCATTTCTTTCCACTAATCGAACATAAATTGAGCCAACTATTCATTAATCTCAGCAAAACTTCTCAGCATGCATGAAGAAACATGCCCCAAAATCATGGACAGTGACTAAAATAGCCAAAACCCAAATAAACATAATCCAATTCCTGCCCCAATTTCAACTAAAAACAAAGGGAAAGAAAATCACATACAAAACTGAAGTTCAAGACATGTGACTGCAAAGCTCACATTATTTTCAAAAGGTGGTGTATCGATTAAGAAACAAACAACAGTGTGCATCATCTATCCCAAATTTCAACTCAAGGCACAGCTGATTCCCCGGCATAGCAGAGTAGCATGGTAATACGTCACAAATGCAAATCCTGCCCCCTTCATATATCTACCAATTATATGGTTTAAAAAGTGCATTTTCCACATTCCAAGCCAAGAAGCACCCCCATAATAGACCTTATTAAAGATCCAAATAATACCGCTCTGGCCTTCTAACCCGAGCTCCGGATTTTCATAGAGTTAGTTCAGTATCATTCTTGTTTCCAACATGAGAAAATGTGCGTTGCTACAAATACTCCCATCAGTCTCCTATAATGTGCTCGAGTTTTCGATACAGTCGGTCCATTGTCATTATCCTTCTCCGTTTCGTATCAACGGATATAATACTACGTGCATTTCGTCCTCCCTAAACATGTCCACGACAGGAATACCTGAATTGTTATTGTTATAGTCGTTGTGGTTCAACATCATCATCACTATCATTCCCATGAACATTCCAATCCCAACACAACAAAAACACACTCACAGGAGGAGTATAATACGCTTCGAAAGCGAACCCGGCCAAGATCACCGCCAAATTGATATCGAACCGCGGCCGCTCAACCGCTCCCTCCACCACCATCCCATCCCCATCCCCACGCTCACCCTCCTCTCCTCCTCGGCTCACACAACAAACAGAATCCAATCTCAATCTCGCTCCCTTCCTCGCAATCCTCAAAACCCTAATTTGAAAGGGAGTTCGAAATCGAGGGAAAAGGAGGTGATTAGGGATTCGATGAGGGCGGAGGTTAAGTGATGGGGTGAAGAGAGAGGGAGATGTGGTTGTTGTTCGTGGTGGTGTTGCCATGGGTGGTGGGTGGTGGTGGTGGTGGTGGTGTGCAACGGTCAAAAATGGTGGTGAAAGATTACCCATCGGCTGTATCACTCCTCCGTCCGAGATAAAACTAATATTGCGAGAATAACTCTTCAATCTGATTCTAATAACATAATATTATAATAAAATAAATAAAAAAAATGATAATAATATTATATATTATTACAGTTTAATGAATGTTGAAAATCAAATGATCTGAAATTAATGAAAATGTCCTATTAATATATAATTTGTATATTTCTAACAATAAATTTCTTTTTCTCTAATAAATTTTTATTATTATGAAAAATTATCCAAAATTATAATTTTTCAAAAATAATTACAGATACTTATAAATAAGTTTTTAATTATAATAATAAACAATTCTAAAAAGTATAATTCATTTATCTCATCTAATCCCTAACTATATCCTCACTTCCAACCCAACCCCTACCATTACCCCACCTTCGTCGGAATCTTCGTTGGAATCCGGTTATTCGTCGGAATCTTTGTTGGAATCCGACCATGTCGTCTTAATCTTCTTCACAATCCGACCACGTTGTCGGAATTTTCGTCGAAATTCGACTACGTCATGGGAATTTTCGTCGGAATCTAAAACGTCGTCGAAAACATCGTCAGAATATGAAATAGAACGCATGTATAAAAATTGAATAGAGCGCATGTACAAAAATGAAATAGAGCGTCTATACAAAAATGAAATAGAGCGCCTATACAAAAATTAAACATAGCGCCTAAACAAAATGAAACAGAGCTTTGGGATGATAAAATGTTAAAACTGAACGTTGTAATGACAAAATAGAGCGTCTGAACAAAATAAAAACAGAGCATCTGAACAAAAATGAAACAGAACGCCTAAACAAAATCTAATAAAATACAACAAGCCACAACACATTGAGAACAAATTATAATAAAATACAAGTTTTAATTTTTTGGTCATGACCTTGTATAAACAAAATCGTGATCAATAACTTATTTGCTCATATAATCCATTCATATAATCGTTTTGTATTTCATTTGGCCATATAATCCATTCTCACTCACACACGCACTATCCACATATCAAACAGAGTCTCGTACATTATCATTTCATTTGCCTATATAATCCACACATTTTATTTCAATCGTTCTGTACTTTTCGCATTTTACTTACAGAGCTTCTTGTTTTCAGCGATCGAAATCTTGATCAACAACTTATTCACACAGACACACGTCGTCGCAAAAACAATGAATTTACAAGCAATAAACCATCAATCACAAATCTTCCACCACAAGATCCACAGAATATACATCTGGTGAGAAGATCAATGGCGGACGAGACCACATCTTGGCTCCTAGAGGCATCTTCCGCTTTCGCATCAAAATCCGTGATCACACCTCTAATCAAGCCCGAGATCAACTTCGAAAAAAACATCAGTGCTGCAACTAGGTTAATGTGATCGGTTGTCGTTGGGATCACGGTCGAGTGGTTCGGCGACGATGGAGACTTGTGATAGAGAGGCCTCGGAGGTGGATGACGATGAGTGATCGACATCGCCGTGGTCGATGATAGAGACGACGACGGCTGGGATGTGGTGAATCGGAGAGTGTCAAGGGAAGAGGAGGACAGGAGAGAGGGTGGGAAGTGGGATTGTAAAGGTATAACTTTGGGTCATTTGTTGCTATTATTATTTAATATTTTTAAGTAACTATTCTTTCAAAAAAAATATAAATAGTTTATAAATTTTGTTGTTAATTTATATTTCGGATAATTTATTAGTAAGCATAAAATATATGATTTTTATTTTTATGAATTAGTATAAATATTAATTAAGGGAAAATCCCAAAAAATATTTAAAAAAAATCCCAATTCGATACAACACAAAAAAATTATTCCCATAACACACCCTCTCCATCACTAACTTCATTCTTCCTCTTCAACTCTCTCCTCCATCAGCTCTTCATTATCACACTCTCCGTCCTCGTTCTCAAACCCATGCCAATAAAAACAACTAAAAGAAACATAACCATTCGCATAACCAACAAAAGTATGATCCAGATTTCTTCGTCGAGTGATCACGACTCCCACCCAAACCACTTAAAGCACAAAGTAGGACCGCGATATATAACCATTCCCACATAATCATTCAACGATGTTCGTGAAATGCCACAAAGAAACAGGGCGCTAATTCAAATGGAAATAGGACGTCAGGCCATGAAACAACATGGCAGAAGTCAAGGATAAAATAAAAAAAAACACGCTTCTATTTCTTTACATGATCAAAAAATTTAGGCACATTGTTTACATAATACTGACGCACTGTTTCATTCAAACAGTGCGTCAGTATTAACAAACAGTGAGTCTGTTGTTTCTTTTTGAAAAAAAAAATTATAGAAATGCATAAACAAAAATTTATAACATGATATTCATAAAATTGAAAAAAAAAAGAATTTTTATTTAAAAAAACAAGAAATTGAACCGATGCACTGTTTCAATCCTTCAGGTGCACTGTTTGAAACGGTACAGACGCACTATTTGAAATAGTACAAACTCACTGTTTCAAATAGTGCGTCTCAGGATTCCAAACTCAATTCAACTATCAGACAATGTAAATATCTCCACAATAAACAAAAGTTCATCTACTCGATTGATTTCAGCTCAGTGATGGTTTATGAGCCTGAGTAGTGTGATCGATGACTTCCATGGAGAGAGGTCGACGACAGCTGTTGCCGTGGATGGTTCATGGTATGAGTTCCATTGATTCTGATGATCAGTTACTTTGTCGAATGATCAGAGGAACAACGATATGAGTGATTCTATGTGATATTAGATGTGGATGGTGATGGTGAAGGCGAGGGATCGGTGGGGAGAGGGAGGAAGAGAGATACGTGGGAGTGGGTAACAATAAAATTGTATGTGTTGGGATTTTATTCCGGATTTTTATTCCAATAGTTACTTTTTCAATCTTCGTATAGCACCACCACCACCGACGTCGATCCCATCCTTTCCTTTTCCGTCGATGCTCGATCGAGGAGTCGAATTATCGATCGAAGTAACAAGAATAGAGCTCTAATTCGATTATCGATTTTGAATTTTTGATCGTGGAAGTGTGAGATTTTATGGCTATAGTGATGGGGAGCTCGGACAGTGGAGGGGCGACAGTGGGGTGCAGCGAGGCTTCATCAATCGTTTGGGTGAGGAGACGGAACCGCTCGTAGTGGCCAAGGGAGAGCTGTTGGAAGCATATGAAGACGAATCGCATGTGAAGGACGAGAAAATAGATGATTTTATGAATGTGTAAACGGTCACCAATCATCCTGGTTTGTTTTCGTTGTTGGTTTGATTTTGAGCAACATTTTGAGGAAAATTGAACTGACACATTGTTTGATTTGTTCTGACACACTGTTTCGAAACAGTGCTTCAGTTATGAGAAACAATGCACCAGTTCAAAAATCACAAACAGGATGACAGTTATGAGAAACAGTGCGTCAGTTTCAAAATCACAAACAGGGCGCCAGTTATAAGAAAGAGTGCGCCACTTCAAAAATCATAAACAAGGCGACTGTTTAATCGGGTATTATTTCGAATGAATTCATGCATATATTCATGGATATATGAATCTGATGTCAGTTTTCTTTCAAAAATTCGAACAACAAAATCCTAGTTTATCAATTTCACCTTTTTTTTTTTTGTTTGGATTTGTTGTTGAAAGTAGTGTGTCTCATGAGATTATTGAGTCTTAATTGTTTGCCATGCGTTGGGAGACATGGCCATGCAGGATGATTTTCTACCTTTTAATTCTTTGTTCGAAATTAATTATTTTGGATAAGTTTTAGGTCTTTTCAGCTTTTCATATAAATACACACAAGTTTGTGAAAAAATATGATCCATCCATCAGAGGAGAGCCGTCGTCGACACGTTTGAGACCTCACTCTTCCATGCGTTTTTCGAGGGGATTACCAACGACGATAGAGATCTACAAACTATCGTGCACCATTTGATGAGGAGATCATCATCGAGCATCTTTTAGTCCAATCTCTAATGGTCCAGGGTTTATTCTTCACTTAGTGTATTTAGTGAATGACTTTCATCATGCTTGTGATGTATTCTTCATTATTCGTTATGAGTATCGTAGCAAAGATCAGTTGTATAGCTAAGTGATTTGGATCTTTGTCATGGATTTATTGTTACGATCAAAGTCCGTAGATTTTGCCGTCGCTAGTAAATTATCGCTATTGACCTAAGCGGGTTAAATAGAACGTTATAATTATAATGTCAATGAGCGGAATATAAATAGCACAAATTAAGAAAATAGAGATTTTACGTGAAAACCTTCTTTGTCGTTGAACATCCTTAGGATCTTCACAGGATCTTCTTTGTCGTTGAACAACCTCGGCCTAGGCTTTAGCAAAGCCTAGCTGCCCTCCACTCCTAAGAGTTTCAGGCAATGACAAACTTTGACACAGGAACTGGTTTCATCAACATATCTTGATCACCTTGACATCCTTAACATCCCGCACAAAATAATAACGAATGTCAATGTGATTAATTCTCTCATCATACATCTGGTCACGGGTCAAGTGAATGGCTGAAGAGCTATCACAATAAACCACTATGCTATCTTGCTTCAAACTTAAGTCTGAAGCCAAGTTCCTCAACCAAATCACTTCCTTCACAGCTGATGCAACAATCATAAACTCTGTCTCTATAGTGCTCAAAGCCACAGTATGTTACAAAGTTACCTTCCAAGAAACTAGCCCACCACAGAAAATAAATGCGTATCCTGTCAGTGACCTCCGACGATCCAGATCTTTAGAATAGTCTGAATCTGAGAACCCCTCAACATCGTCGTTGCCTTCACCTCGCCTTACATCATAGACGATGCTCAATCTCAATGAACCCTTTATATACCTAAGGATCCATTTCATGGCTTGCCAGTGACCTCTACCAGGTCTTCTCATATATCGATTGACTACTAACACTGCCTGTGATAAATCGGGTCGAGTGCAAACCATAGCATACATGAGGGAACCAACTGCACTCGTATAAGGCATTGAGGACACACTCCTCACCTCGTCCTTAGTGTTTGGTGAGAACTCCGAAGATAGCTTGAAGCGGGCTGCCAAAGGAGTATAATAGTGTTTGGCATCTTTCATGTCAAAACGATTTAGAACCTTCTCAATATACTTCTTCTGGCTCAAAGTTAAGACCCCATGCTTTCTATCCTGGTCAATCTCCATGCCTAAGATCTTCTTTGCTGGGCCGAGATCTTTCATATCAAACTCGCTACTGAGTTGCGCCTTCAACCTAATAATCATCCCTTTGTCTCTAGTAGCGATCAACATATCATCCACATAAAGTAAAAGATATACCTGATTCCCATCAAGTTGTTGTTGATGATACACACACTAGTCGTACGGGCTTTGTTTGTATCCAATGCTCACCATGAAGGTGTCAAACCTGTGATACCATTGTCGGGATGATTGCTTCAACCCGTATAATGATTTCTTCGAAAAACAGACTCGGTCTTCCATTCTTAGTAATGAAAAACCCTCTGGCTGGCGCATATAGATCTTCTCTTCTAGGTCACCATGTAAGAATGTTGTCTTCACATCAATTTGCTCAAGTTCAAGATCGAACTTAGCAACCAAAGTTAGAAGAACTCGAATAGAAGTATGTTTGACTACAGGAGAAAAAATTTCAGTAAAGTCAATACCTTCCTTCTGAGTGAAACTCTTAGCCACCAAATTTTCTTGAATCTCACATCACTACCATCGTCTGCTTCCTTCTTTTTGAACTCACATTTGCACCCTACAATACGCTTTCCCTTCGGTAAGTGAACTAGAGTCCAAGTGTTATTCTTATGCAGAGACTCTATTTCCTCTTCCATAGCTGCAGTCCACTGGGCACATTCTGAACTAGCGACGGCCTCTCGAAATGACAAAGGCTTATCCTCAACTGCACTCGCTAACAAGGCTAAGTTGGTACTGCTGTAGAGTAGGTCCCACTTGGACTGGATCTGGAACTAGTGGCTCCACTCCTGGATCTTCTGCTTCTTGCTTAACTGGCTGTAAAACATCAGTCGGGATTGTGGAATCTGAGGATTCATCATCCTGATGCTCCACCTCAAAAGTCGATCTCTCGACTACTCGTGTCTGCTCCACCTGCTGCTGAATGCTCCCTTGGTGCTTAGCTTTCTTGGATATCATTGACTCCTCGTCAATTGTGACATCTTTACTGATGACGATCCTAGGTGATGATGGATCAGTAAAGTACAACCTGTATCCCTTCACACCTTGCTGGTATCCAAGAAAGATGGCCTTCTTGGCCCTGGGGTGCAACTTCCCTTCGCTGACATGATAGTATTCAGGACAACCGATAATACGGAAGTGGGAATAATCAGCGGGCTTATCAGACCAAGCCTCATAAGGTGTCTTCATAGATAATGCTGAGGAGGGTTATCTGTTTACCAGATAACAGGCTGTCATAACTGCTTTAGCCCAAAACCTCTCCTTTAGTCCGACTCCAATCAACATACATCGAGCACACTCCATGAACATCCGATTCATGCATTCTGCTATCTCATTCTGTTGAGGTGTGTGAGTGACAGTGTGATGCTTCACAATGCCTTTATCCTTGCAGAACTCCAGAAATTGTTTGTTCTCACAATCGATCATTCTTGTTTAATGGATGACTGTAGTAAATCATAGTTTGAGTCATTCCCCTTTGGTTAATCTATGAGGATAAGAGCATGAGTTTGATATGAATGTTAATCTTTGTTGGGTCATAGTCATAGAGTGTTGATTTATATTCGGTAATGCGACATTAACAGTTTATGTTATATTCACTTTTTGATATAAAATTATCATGTAAGATTGGTTATGTCATGCTTAATGATGACAAATAATTAAATTAAGACTTACCCTATTAATTGTAATAATTTACAACACCTACCAATAAGTGAATATGAGATGAAAACAATAGTTTTTGAGTAAATCCATGATGACTAACAATTACGTAAGTCATATATTTTATCAAACTTGGCAAAACCCCTCAGAACAAACAAAATCCCAAATGATTCTTTAGTTAATTCATCTTTTTATTTATTTAGTGACTAATCAAAAGAACCCCTCCCCCCTAATTTAGAAATCATCTAGATAATCAAATTAATTTACTTAATCATAAGGTCGTTCTCTGCAGAATCGACGCATACGTATTACTTCTACATTAATTGAGATCCTATGAACTGAAGCAGTACTGATATTATTATTCAATTTGTTGTGCATGTGACACCATCGAACAGTTATAGATTAGGACACTCTACTGATATATGCTGGAACTATACCTATGCGAAAAGCAAGTGAGTCTGGGTTTCTAAATCTCTACTTCCTAACCCATTGGACTCTAGATAGTTTTGGGGATCAATTATGTTCTTAATTGAATAACTTGCAGGAGCATCATGAACCAATATGGTATCTCGACAGTGGATGTTCAAGACATATAACGGGAGATTTGTCACTACTATCTGAGTTTAGAGCTAAAGACGGTCCCAATATCATTTTTGGTGACAGTGGTACAAGTACAAAATGAGAAAGGTCTCAACATTGTAGTCATTAGAAGTTACCATGGTACTGAGTTCAATCGGAGTTAAATAAAGAAGTGTTGTGATGCTCTGATATCCAACATAACCTTTTTGCATCTAAGACTCCACAACAAAATGGAGTTGTTGAGCATAAGAATAAGACTATGATAGTTACTGCTAGAACCATGCTTGTGGATTTTGGCATTGTGAAGTTCTTTTGGGAAGAGGCTGTTAACACTGCCTGTTATGTCCAAAATAGATCACTTATGAATAAGTGTTTTAACAAGACCTCTTATGAACTACGAAAAGGTCGTGTGCCTAGCATAGGCTATTTTCACATATTTGGGTGTAAATATTTTGTTCATAATAAAGACAAGTCTTACTTGCACTAGTTTCAAGCTAAGTATGATGAAGACATATTTTTTGGTTACTTTGTTCTGAGCAGAGCTTTCAGAGTATATAATAAGACTAGGTTAAAAATAGAGGAGTCCGTTCATATTTTTTTTTTTTTTTTGATGAGATTAATGACTCTCTACCAAGAAAGATTGCGTTTCAGATGAGGAAGATATGCAGGACAATCCTTATCCAGGTATTTTGAGAGTGCAAGGACCATTAAACGCCATTACAGACATCAGACCCCCTGAACCAACTCTAATGGAAGAGGACATGCAATCTGATCAAACCCAAGCAGCTTCTGAGCTAATTGAACTACCTATCGAGGGTGCTGAGCAAGAGCAACCTGATCAACATGACCATACAGACAATAACGTAGAAGAACTCACACATATGCAAAACACTCTAGACGGAGCAAATGTCACTCGATTGATCTGATCATTGGAGATGCACATGCACCAATCTGAACAAGATCTCTAACTGTAAATGAATGTTTGTTTACTTCATTTATCTCACAAATAGAACCCAAAAATATTACAGATGTCCTCAAGGATCCAATTTGGATTGAGGCAATGTACGAGGAGCTTAACCAGTTCATCGGACTCTAAGTCTGGGAATTTGTTCCAAGACCCAAATATTATCATATCATTGGGGCAAAATGGATATTCAAGAAATAAGATGGGAAACCTATTGATACTACTAAGTATGAAGGCCTTATAAAATCCCTCTTGTATCTATCTGATAGCAGACCAGACAATCTTTTTTGTGCCTGTTTATATGCATGTTATTAGTTTGATCCTAAGGAATCTCACTACATAGCTGTTAAGAGAATTCTAAGATACCATAAGGATACACCTAATGTAGAAATCTAGTATCCAAGTATTCCCATCCCTGAGATTCAGGGTTACTTTGATACTGACTTTCCTGGATATAGGATAGATAGAAAAAGCACTAGTGGTACGTGTCAGTTCTTAAGAGGCAGTTTAGTCTCATGGTTTAGAAAGAAATAGAAATCTGTAGCCACTTCCACAGCTGAAGCTGAATACGTTACAGTTGCTAGTCGTATGGCTCAGATGCTCTGGCTGAAGTCACAATTGAGTGATTACGGATTTGACTTTAAAGGCTGCTCTATTTTCTGTTATAATACATCTGCTACAGCTATTTCTGAGAATCTTGTCTTACATTTACATACTAGGCATATAGATATGAGACATCATTTTATTCATGATCAATTGCAAAAGCATAATGTTAAGCTCTGTTATATACCTACTTACAAATTGGTAACAGATATCTTTACTAACCCTCTTGGTGAGAAAAAGTTTAATCTTATTTGTGAGAAATTGGGTCTTATCGCATTAAGTGGTTGAGTTTTGTTTACTAATCTTCTGCTTGGCAATTTTCAGACACAACTCCGATGGAAAGTCCAAGATGATATAGAGTGTATTTGAATTATCCACGGGTATCCCATAGCATGGAAGGGAGGTAACTTTAAGGTTCTTATGTTTGTGTGTGTGATGCCTGAATATGCATTTCGGGTTATCTTCAAATGCTAATCATGAGCATTCATTAAGAGGAAGTGCATTTAAAAACGTTGCATGTGTGATAATGTGCGAATTGATTAGACTTCGGTGTCTGATTATGATATTGATTGCGTGTGATTGCTGACACAATTTGAATAGCCATCTCATACTTGAAGAGTTAAAATATACAACAGTTAAATATGTGGTGTGAATGGCTTTAATTGGTTAATTATAATGATTACTTTCACTCATTACTCACTATTCACATAGAAAATTGGAAAACCTCTCACATTCTCTGTGAGACTGTTGAGGAACTCAAGAGATACAATGTCTATTCATTATCTATCTGGCATCAATGCATCTAGTTTAATCCGAACCGTACATCTTTGATGCATGATCTAATTGTTTTTGGGGTTTGGGTACTACAAATAGGGATATGAGGTGCTGAAAATTCTCCATGTACACAAGTTTCTAGATTCTCCTAGAGTTTCAAATACCTTCAAATTCTCAAAACCCTAGTCTTCCAAAACCTCAAGCCAAATCAACTCAGATGAAGTACTTATGATATAATCCTGACTACTTAAAACTTCAATGGATTGAAGAACACAAACCAAGAACTAAAGAGGCTACAGAAAAGTCTACCAAATACATATTCTCGTTATTCTTCAATATGCAAGGAAGGCTTACAAGATATTTCTCTTGTGATATTTTATGAGTTAATGTTGATAACTGACGTGATAAAGAACTTTAATGCTCATGCATCTAGTCTTCTTGAGACTATGAATTTGATCTAAGATAGGTATTTATAACGTCCCGACTTTCCATTAATTATTAATAATACATATGGCGTCATTATCGCCGGGCCCAACGCCTCAGCTAGACAAAAACTATATACTTCCTGGTTTAGTCATAAGAACTAAGTTAAGATCACTTATACATCATTAGTTTAGAAATTTTTGATGCACTCAATCATAACTCAGAATATCACCTTTGCATCGGAATTTACATCTCTTTCTAAGATCAGAATACCTTTCACACATAAACTAAACCTAGCATCAAATCTTAGATCACACTTCTCCTTCAAGTTTTGCTTCTGTAACAAAGAGAAGAAGAAAACACAAAAAAAAAATAATCGTAAGCTATAGGAGTTCATTAACGTGTCGGCCCTCTTACCAGGGGTTACACGAGAGAAGAAGGTAAGAAAAGAAAAGGGAAATGATCACTTGGATCCTTTGTTCCAAAACTCTGAAATTATCATGTCAATCTGCCATTCACAATTATCATCACAAGCATACCACTGATTCATCCTATTCGCATAAGCACACTTAACACAACATAACAACGCTCGAAACTACGCATCCATCGACACTCATAACATTATCAACCTCATAACAACCGTCATAGCCTTTATGGTATGACAGTCAAGACTTCCATATCAAACAAATTGAGACAATGACACTGTAACACGACAGGTCCCCAGTCCAAGTCTCACGCACTGCTGCATTCAACAATTCACTCAAGGCTTTTTTATACATACCATTATATCAATCACACAGAGACGACAGACAATAAATACCCTCAATGTTATAATTGTGCCCTTGGCGAGACTTATTCAATTTCATAAGTAAGCTCTCTTCAGCTTTAGCAAAACGACATCCGCGAAAGGGGATAAACCAAACCAGAGTCCAAGGTCTCCTGCAATGAGATACCCTCATACCAAAACGATCTCACAAGGTCAATGAAAGAATGCCACCACCAAGTTACTGTATAACACATGTGACAGATACAACGCTTTTTGTATTTTATATCACGGAGTGATCCCACCAATTATAAACTTACACTTTTTTCACTCACTCATCCTCTTTATACCAGGAAACAAGGCATAACACAAACACACAAATCATTTTATCACGGCACATAGCAAGTGATAGGCAATAAGGTACGTCGAAACACATTTTATGTCAAATACAATTAGTGACTACGATCAAAGATTCCAACGCATATTATTATACTCGCGGTATAATAATACGCATCATCACACACAATAAATCTAAACGTTATCTTTTACTACAGTTCTTCACATGCACATGCTCAACCTCGTGCTTAAGTGATAACGAGCAGCGTCTCCAAGTCTTTCTTTTATTAATGATAAAGGATCCTCGTCGCCTTGTAACCCTAACTTCTCATCTTCTCCTCAAATTCTCCTTCTTCTATTCTCTTGCTTATCTCTTCTCTTACATGACAAGGAGTGTTTTTATATTTGTAAAAAGTTTTTCAAGAAGAAGAGAGCTAGTATTTACAAGAAACTAAATCAATTAAAATAGTTTTAGTGGATAATTAGTGGGTATTTAGTGGATAATTATTTTTGTATTTAGTGGATAATTAGTGAATAATTAATTTAATTTCAATGAAGTAGAAATTGACATAAAGGAAAAAAAGTGCCAAAATTAGGTTAGGTCATTCTCGTATAAATACGGTATTTTCGTATTAAGACCGTATTTCTACGTATTAGGGTTGTATTTCATTCATATTTTGTATTCTTTCCTTATTATATCGTCAAATAAGCCTTTTAAATCCATAAAATAAATTATAATGTACGATTATTTACTATTCACGTTAATTATCGTGAAACTAAATTTTACGAAATTTTTTAGGTCTTTACCATATTTTGTCGTGATTTTTTACAAATGAATTTTACATCTCGTTGTATAAATTACAATGTTCAATAATATACTGTTTTTGTTATTATTTGAGAGAATAAATTATCTCAAATTTTTCAGATCTTTATAGTATTAGTTCAAGAATCTGATTTACATAATCAGATATGGCTAAGGCTTTGCATCCAATGCTTTAAAGGAGAGCTCCGAGGGAAGGGGCAATGGACATCCAAAGAGGACTCCAATAAAGTAGAAGATGAAGCCTATGAAGTCTGATAAATGGGATGAAGGACATGCCAAATTATTCAGCTACTAGACAAAAGCAATGAGATGGAATCTAATAAGAGCTTCAAGACACTACTATCAACTTCTTTGTAACCTAGACCTTAGGAACTACCATTGTAACCTTTGGACCATCTACCCTTTACCTTTTGATCTGTTAAAACAGGGGAAGAAAGTCTGATAGAGTACTTTGTAGAACATGGTCTTTTTATGTTAGGTCACTTAGGAGGAGATCGTTGATGTCTCTGATTATATTTGCTCTGTTATCTAATACTTTGACTGTAAAATGTCGAAATCAATCTGATTACTCTGTGTGCTTATTAAATATCTATCTATCCGATGAAGTGATCTATAATTAAGAGATGATAAATATCAGATACTAAATGTTGTTGATAAATATGAATATCATATTCCAACTTCGATTGAGTAAACTGTGTGATAAATTGTTTGAAGTCTGATGAATCTGATGCTTAACTCTGATGTGATTCGATATGCTTGAATAAGAGTACCTGAACTATTTGTTTTGAATTGTCAAAACTTCTGTGTGTTTATACTCTATGATTAGGAACAGCTTGTTATCGTAGATTATTACTTATACCCTATTTATAATCTGTGATCTCCTATTTGATTTGATGTGTCAATACACCTTATTATGGTTTGAGATATTTGTCTAGATATTCCATGTTACTTTTGATACTGATGTCAGATAGTCCAGAAAGTGCTTAATAGGTCATGAAGTAGATAAAAGAAGGCTTCAAGGGAAGTGCTTAAGGTTAAATCGGATGTGAAAAGGCTTCAAAGATATCAAAGCTGGAATAAGAGACTTAGAGTGTATCAGACTGGGCATAACTGTGATTTGAGGAGGTTAGTCTGACAAAGACAGCGTATCAGAGTCTCAAAAGGAGTCTGACTGTTTAAAGTATGAAGAGGCTATTTTCAGATGTACAAGACTGGGAAGAACTTATCAAAGCTATTCAAAGATAAAGTCATTGAAGACGGAGCTACTAATCTGACGAAGATTAGAACAACGGATTAAATGATATGCTCAGGACTTCTGCATAAAGGAGTCATTGGCCCGTTCAGAAATGCATCTAGATATTCTACAAGTTCAAGTGATTCTTGAAAAAATTCTCTCTCTATTGTTGAAAAGGACTTCTGTATAACGAAGTTGTTGCAATTGCGAAGTTGGAAATTCCATCATAATCATCATCATCATCTGTGCTGATAAGATTTTGCGGTTCTTCGTTTAGAAGATGATTGATGTAATACGTCTTTGAACCCTCACTCATTATATTCGGTTGGGATCAGTTAGGTGTGGCCTAATTGTTGGTTATTGAAGAAGAGCATGTGAGATCTTGGAGTTTGATCTGTTCATATCAAAGTGATCGAGCGATCATTGTGATAGGTTTGTTGAGAGATTTGAAAAAGATTAAAGGCTAAAGGTGAACCTAAAAACCTTGTTCTTGAAATCCCGAGTGATTATAGTGGTTCGTTGTTCATAAGTTTTTCTCCCGACACTCAGGGTTACCACATAAATCTTTGTGTGTCACCTTTATTGCTTTGATTCTTGATTTTGTAAGATCAAAGAACCGAACCTATTGATTCTGTTGAACTCGTTACGTTCACATCGATTGATATTGTTGAGTTTGTTATACATTCCATTATGACGCAAGTTGGTCTCGCGATCAAATTTGCTAAAATCTCTGTTACAGTGTAATTAAGCCCCCTCCCTTCGATCCCCTCTAGGCTATCTCAACTTGATGTTTTAACCTTACATGTAGATCGTAATTTATGTGGGACGGAAGGAGTATTCGAGATTACTCATAACTATGTTTTTGGTATTAACAATGTACTCCTTCCATCCCACAAAAATTTACAACACTTTGATCGTGTGTATTTATCAATGTCTACTTTGATCGGCGTTACATGATGTTCGAATTATATTTTTTGAACTTTTTTGTGTAATATATTATGTAGTTTAACCTGTGATATTTTATAGGATATTTTTACATCGTTCAGAGGTAGACCGAAGCTGCAGAAAATATGTGATAAATAATACAAAAATCATATTGTTATAACATATGTGGAAGGGTGGTATTAAAAAAATTACGTCACTTATTTTGATTTGAAATTTGAACTGCCGCTAGCATTTCACGATAACTTTATGAAAAATATTAGATTGCTTAAGTTTGACTTGTTAAGTATGGTGATCAATATTATACAAATAGATTGGGATGGATGGAGTAAGTAATTAGAACAAGATTAATGGGTAATGTTATTGTGAAATAAGCACGGCTATATTTAGGAGATATACTAAATTAATGTGGCATTATATGTCAATGTGTCTTCGATGATATCATGATATAATTTAGGTTTTTTTTCACTAGATCAATGATCAAGAAAAGACCATGTGGACAAATTGAATTTGTTTCATATTTTATATTTGCATTCTTTTTCAAAATGATAGTGGTACAAAATTATTCCTTTATCAGTTATGATGTCAAATGTGACAATACTTATGATCCAAAAATGTTAACTCCAATGGTAACAGATATTGTGTCAAATTATAACTTTTATCAGATTAATTGTCATAAGGAAACACTGATAAATCATAAGGGTATGATGATAATGAATAAGGACTCTCATTACAAGATTCATCTTCACTACAGATTGATCTTGCTCATTGAATTCTTATTTGACTTATCTAAGTTTAACTTAGATGTTTTAAGATACACGTTCATCAAATCTAGCAAAAACGCTCTCTTGTCTTCAACATCATCACCAAACGACAACAACAACAATAATTAGGTAAGGGCTTAAGGGTTGTATGTCTAGACACAATGTGTATCAAGTAATATAAAACAATCGTAATTAAGATTAAAATAATAGAGATGAAGGATTATGATTAATTATCTTGTTTTAATCGTAATCATATCCATATGTTTAAATCTCAACCATCAAATTATCATTTGACAAACGATATGTTAAGACATACACTCCCTTTTCCTATCAGGTAATGGGCTTAGGGATGTGTGTCCAGACACAGTGTGTGTCAAGCAATAAAACAACGGTTAAAATTAGAACAATAAAGATGAAGGCTTATGACTGAATTATACTATTTTAATTTTGATCATTCATCTATATGTTTAAATCTCAACCGTTAGATCATCACTTGACACACAGTGTGTTAAGACATACACTCTCTTTTCCCACCAAGTATTAGACTAAGGAGTTATGTATTTAGACACAATGTGTTGTGTGTTTAGACACAACGTATGTCAAGCAATAAAACAACGGCTAAGATTAGAGCAATAGAGATGTAGGGTGATGGAATAAGGGTGAAATTGCCCCTAAGGGATGACTTGATCACACCATTGACTTGCCTTTGACCCAGTCAACCAAACCCAAATTTGCAAATTGCCAACTAGAGGAGAAAGCCCTATCCATGGAGTAGATCCCATATAAAAGATAAGGGCTCTCACTTCCACAAGATATTGAATTCCTCATTTACTCCACCATATTAATTACCTTGAGCTTCTCTGTTTAAAATATTCCTTACTTTTACTGACTTGAGTGTCAAAATGGGTATTCGAGGTCGGCATCTTGGGCCCTCGACTAACGATGTCTATGGTTTAGTGGTGTGTAGCAAAGAATAGACACCCCCAGATAGACCCCAAAAGGCCTAACCAACACCTTTGAGGTCAACACCGTATCTTGACCTCTAGATCACTACTGACAAACTGTTTGACGCCCATCGTATGGTCGATCTGAAAATCAACATGCCTCAAACATGTAGTCATGCCACTCGACTTTTGGAGGAATCCACTTTTAACTAACAACGACCTCCCGATCAAGGCGCAAGAACCTTGAGGTCGGGTAAAACTCTTATCGTCCAACCACCTCCCCCGGTCGAACACATTGCTAAAAGCCAACCTGGCTAAAACCCAGACCCGAACCAGTATGTCACTATTGCCATGTATCAGGAGCTAAGAAACGACCTCAGCAAGCAGGTTAGTGATACCCTCCAACAAATATGCGAACTTTTAGCCAAGAGGTTACCACCCCTCCTGGAGGAGGCATCTCACAGAACGTGGAGAGGGTGGCACAAACAAATCCCACCGACCTCTGACACCAAATCAATAGGGCAGGAGAAGAAGCTTCTGCCAACCTTCGAGATCAACTGAACGCTCGATCCGAAGCGTCATGACAACCGCACCCCATCGATGTCTGGGGGACATAGTCAAGCAAAGGCCGGCTACAACCCCATAACCACTCAGGTTGTCGATCTCGGACACAAGGTCGAAGAACTTTATAGGATGCTTAGCGACCCCGATAGGGGTTTGAGGTCCAAAAGGATCTATCGAACTGACCGTCCCTTTACCCAAGAGATAAACATGGAGCTACCCCCCGGAGAAATTCTGCATGCCAGCCTGCAATAGATAAACATGGATCTATCTCCTTCTTGGTTTGGGGAACTGGAAGAGGAGAAGGCTTCAGGGTCGTCTCCAACTCGGGGGTCTGCCTCTTGGCCCCCAGTCTTCTTCGCAAAAAGGTCCTTGTAACGACTCATGCCTAGAAAAACAAGAAAAAAGGTAAGAGTCAGCAAGGTAGAGAAACTAATAGATGTGAGAAAGAGACTCACCATAGCCACCCTTGGAGAGATTCTACTTGGTCACTATGTTCCTAACATCAAAGGCCTCCTTCGAGGAGATGACAGTACGGACAGTGTCTCTAGCCTCCCTCTCCTCTTTCTTCTTAAGATCGAACTTACGTAGATGCCCGACATAGGCATCATACTGCCAACTTGTTGAAAAATCCCAACCATTATTGTACTCCCACTATAAAAAAGACAATGTATTAGCGAAAACTTTATAAATATTAGTTGCTAATTAACGACAACAAAGTCCAACTTTCATCGCAAGTTTAGTTTAGCGAAAGAGTCAGGTGTTAGTAAAAAATCAGCGATAGTTTCGTCACAAAACAGTGACGCCAAAGGAGGGTCCGTCCTTAATCTATGGCGATCACATATTTTCACCGCCAAGTCGATCTTATCCTCTGAATCAGAACTCCCCAAATCTCATTTCCCCATCGACCACCAACACCATGAAACACCCACTGTCATCCCGAACTTCGGCCGTCGTCTTCTCTCCACCACGAATGCCTCGCCACGCCTCTCCTTTCCTCTCCTCCCCACACTCGCCTCACCTCGTCTCGCCATGCCTGCAGGATGATGCCATCGTCGTTGGTAGCCACCATCATCTCCTGCCGGACGTCGTCATCTCGGATCTTAAGCAGACACTAAATCTCTCAAATCCCTTAATTGTGAAATTTCTTACTTTTATCTCGAATTATTTTTATTTATAGTTTTGATTTTAGTTAATATTGAATGTTGGGTTGTTTTGGAGATTGTTTGGATGAATGAGTTCACTGGATGCATTGTTGGGGTTGTTTGGATTATTGTGTTGTTTTGAACGGATCGAATCTCGATCCGGGTTGGAAGGAGATTGTGATTGTAATTATTGTAATATTTGCGTTGATGTATTTTTGTTGGAAAGGATAGACAATGTGATGATGTTCGGGTGTGATTTTTGGATCGAAGAATATATGATGATTGGGTGTGGTTTGTTGATTGGGTTAGTCTTACTATCAATGGACTCTCATTGTATCATAACTTGTAACTAGATTTTTAATTAGTGTGGTATGTTGAGCGAAGAGGATTTTGTTTCCTTTTTTGAATTTTTTAGGATTTAATAAAAAATGTATGATTGTATCATAACTTCTAATTATGATTTGGTTAAATAAAAATAAATTATTTAAAACATTAAGGTTTGGATTTTTATTATTGTAAATAGTTGAATTATCATTTTATTAGGTTTAGTATTTGTGACTAAATTTGTTTTTCTATCGTAGATTTATAGACAGAAAGATAGGATCAGATTTGTCATGATTTTATGATACATACTGGATGCATGAACGGCTTATAGATGGGTATTTAAACACCGTATTTGTTAGAAACGTCAAAAAGTTTATGAACTTCGCCCTTGAGAACTAGATTTTCAATTATCCCGGACACTTGAGGTGCCCATGGGTCAAGTGTCACAATAGGATATATCAAATGGCGGATGAAGCCATTGTGAACTTGTATGAGAGGGATTTTGTGTCCAACTATTGGGTATGGACGTAACACGGTGAGGTTAAGTAAGGAGAAACCTCAAGGACGATGCGCTCAAATCTGTATGAGGATATGGTTATGGATGGGTTTGGGCCTGGTTATTGCATGGGTATGGATCATGAGACGATGGATGCTTTTGATGATAGCCTACCGTCTGCTTCCAGATCTTTCTTCGATGTGTTGAATACTGCTAGGGAGCCTTTGTATCCTGGTTGTAGAGTGTCCCAGTTGGAGACTGCTTCCAAGTTGTTGAACATCAAGACTTTAGCAAAACGGACGACAGACAATAGATACCCTCAATGTTATAATTGTGTCCTTGGCGAGACTTATTCAATTTTATAAATAAGCTCTCTTCAGCTTTAGTAAAACGGACATCTGCGAAAAGGGATTAGCCAAACTAGAGTCCAGGGTCTCCTACAGTAAGGTACCCTCATAACAAAACGATCTCACAGGGTCGATGAAAGAATGCCCTCACCAAGTTACTGTATAACACATGCGATAGATACAACGCTCTTTGTGTTTTATACCACGGACTTATCCCACCAATTGTGGATTTACACTCGTTTCACTCACTCATCCTCTTTATACCAACAAACAAGGCATAACACAAACGCACAAATCATTTTATTGCGGCACACAACAAGTGATAAGCCCTAAGGTACGTCGGAATACATTTTATATAAAATAAAAATTAGTGACTATGATCAAAGTTTCCAATGCATATTATTATACTCACGGTATAATAATACGCATCGATTGAAAGAATCGAAGACACAAGACAAAAAGAACAATAACGAGAACAGAACAATTAACGTGGGGAAACCCGAGCACCGGGAGAAAAACCCCACAAGAACACCACCGCAATTGCGGTAGCAAATCACTATGAAGATGAACAAGGGATTGCAGAGCCGTCTCGGATCATAATAGATCATCAACCCAAACCCTAATCTTCTATATCGTATGATAAATCCGTAACAAAGGTATATATATACTGGATCTCTATCAGAAACAACTCAAAAAAGATAATATTTTATGAGGCGAATATTGAACCGCGCCCAGGCGCCCAGAGACACTGCCCCCGAGAGTCGAGTATAACTGCATCCGAGCGCTTTGATGCCTATCACGAGACCCTGTTTTCATCAGCATCCTACTGCGCCCGGGTGTGACATTGCACTACGCTCGGGCGCTTTGAAGCCTGACCTGAAACGTCCTCAAAGCATCCAGAACTCCTTTGTTTTAACTCCCACAGTCTCACATCATATTAGATATACCATTTTTTTCGAGCGGGACCCCCGTACTTGGTGAAGGATTCGACAACCTCAACAATCGCCACACACAATAAATCTAAATGTTACCTTTTACCACAGTTCTTCACATGCACATGCTCAGTCTCGTCCTTAAGAGACAACAAGCAGCGTCTCCAAGTCCTACAATATAATAGGATACGCGTATTAAGACACACCCTTGTGAATGATTGTTCACCTTATGGTGTTAAACATATTTGATTGTATTTCTTGAAAAACTGCTACAGTAATATTATGTGATGTTTTCAAGCTTTGAGAAAAGTCTTTGATACTTATTTTGATAGTCCATGATGATGATTTTATGTATTTATCATCATTAGAAGTGTTTGTGAATATTTGGAGTTATTTCGTTGTCAAAACGGTTCATTTTTGGATTCTTTCCAACATGACCCTTTGACACGTTTATTCGTTTAGATTTTATATTTTCTGCTAGATCAGATAGTTTGACCTTGCTTTACTAATTAATTCGTAAATCCTTACATATAACTCCAAATCTAGATTTTTAAACTGTTTTGAAAACTAGACTTCAAGGTCTTTCCATTTATATAAGTCTTGTTTTCTAACTGTTTCTGTGTAATTTCAGATCCAGTCACAAAACTATCCCTATTACTAGTTTTTACAGATTAACATATCCGTATGTTTTGATTTATATCTTGAGATTCACAACTCCAAATCGTGATCTATCAATATTATCATAAATTAGACATGTGAGGATTAAACATATAATAAAATCAGAATTTTTCACAGAGCCTATGATTTTTCACAAAATTTTTAAACAAGATGTTCACCTTCTATTATTAATGGTTAAGGATGCTCGTCGTCTTGTAACCCTAGCTTCTCCTCTTCTCCTCAAACTCTTTTTTTTTTATTCTCTTACTTATCTCTTCTCTTGCATGACAAGGAGTATTTTTATGTTTGTAAGAAGTTTTTCATGGAGAAAAGAATTTGTATTTATAGAAAACTAAATCAATTAAAATAGTTTTAGTGGATAATTAGTGGTTATTTAGTGGATAGTTACTGGATAATTAGTGAATAATTAATTTAATTTAGGTGAAGTAAAAATTGAAATAAAGAAAAATAAGTGTCAAAATTAGGTTTAGGTCATTTTTGTATAAATACGATATTTTCGTATTAAGATCTTATTTCCCCGTATTTGCATATTAGGGTTGTATTTTATTTATATTTTGTATTCCTTATTATATCGTCAAACAAGACTTTTAACCCCGTAAAATAAAGTATAACATACGATTCTTTACTATTCACATTATTTATCGTGAAACTAAATTTTACAAAATTTTTCGGTGCTTATCATATTTTTGTCATGATTTTGACAAACGAATTTTATAACCCTGTTGTATAAATCAGAATGTTCAGTAATATACTGTTTTTGCTATTATTTGAGAAAAAAAATTATCTCAAATTTTTCGGATCTTTGCAATACAACATACCGTACAGGACGAATGATGCCATTGCAGGCGTTGTCGAAATACATTTGTCCGAAAGATAATGTGATAACGGACACATTGTACTCAACTAACCACTAATGAGGGACATTCGTCTTTCTATTCAGAAGATAAACGTATGTCCCAATGGTTGCATGCTGTTCTGGAAGGATGTAGAGAACTTGGAGATGTGGTCCAACTGTGGGGCACGAAGGTACAAGGATAATCTTTGAGGCAAGAAGCGTGTGACTCATAAGGTGCTGCGATATTTCCCCAACACCTTGAGGTTGTAACGTTTTTATGCAACCAAGAGCACAGCTGAGATGATGTCTTGGCATGCCAGCAACCGCGGCTTTAAGGGCGTGATGTCCCTTCCCTCGGACAGTGAAGCTTGGAATCATTTAGACAGGGAGTTTCCTTTGGATCTATACACTGATGTGCTTGCTCCTTTCAAAAAGTTCGAGGCTAAGTACTCGTGCTGGTCTGTGATGTTTACTCCATATAATCTTCCACCAGGGCTGTGCATGAAGACTCTATAAATAATGCTTTCTATGATTATTCCAGGGACGAAGGGTCCGAAGGGGAACCTAGATGTTTACTTACAATCCTTGATCGAGATGGTAACTCATCTATGGAAGTTTGGCGATGCCACTTATGATGTTTCCATGAGGCAGATCTTTCACATGAGGGCAGCATTGTTATAGAATGTTAGTGATTTTTTGGCTTATGGAATGCTTTCTGGACGGAGCATCGTTGGAAGATTGACATGTTTTTATTGTATGGAGCATACCAAGTCCTTCACTCTGAAGAATGGTAGAAAGCAGAAATGGTTTGACTGTCATCGTCATTTTTTGCCTCATGGACATCCGTTTCGAGCCAAAAGAAATGGGTTCTCAAAGAATAGGGTTGATTATGATGATCCGATCCCTATGTATGACAATGATGAGATACGTGCTTATGTGTTCTCTTCCGATCCCGATGGTTTCCATGTCACTCCTTACTGGAGCAAGAAGAGCGTTTTTTGGCAATTGCCATATTGACATAAGTTGCTAATTAGGCATAGTCTTGATGTCATGCCTGTTGACAAGAACGTGTTCGACAATTTGTTTGACACTGTCATGGATGTGAAGGAAAAGACCAAAGACACGGTGGTGGCTAGAAAAGATCTCAAATTGTATTGCAAGCGTCCGAAATTGGCGTTGAGAAGGTTGAAAAATAGGTGAGGCATCGAGGAAATAGGTATGCCCGAGGCTCCTTATATTAGAAGAAGGAGGCACGAATAGTACTATGCGAATGGATCAGAATACTGAAGTTTTCTGATGGATTTGCATCCAATTTGAGACGCTGTGTTCGTGACAAGGAAAGGTGTTTGAAAGGCATAAAGAGTCAAGATTGTCATGTTTTCCAGCAAAGGCTACTTCCAATAGCCTTCAAGCAATTATTGTAGCCTCATGTGTGGAATGCTCTCACCGAGTTGAGCTTATTCTTCATAGATCTGTGTTGTAATAGCATACGTCGTGAGAACATGAAGAGATTGAAGATGCAGATCCCAGAGATTTTATGCAAGTTAGCAAAGTTGTTTCCTCCAGCTTTTTCAATTCTATGAAGCACTTGCCATTACATCTTCCACATGAGGCAAAAATTATTGGACCTTGTGCATTATAGGTGGATGTATCCATTCAAGAGGTATATCTTTTGCCTTGTAAAGCAATTTTTCCCCTACTAGAGTTTTTTTGAACTAATGGTGTTTTAAGGGTTTCAAATTATAAATGATATCTCTTTTTAGGTTTTCGTATCACATAAAAGGTAAAATTGATAACAAGTCACATATCGAGGCCTCCATTTATGAGGCATACCATATCGAGGAGTGGAGCAATTTTTTCCAATATTATTTTGGAAAAAAGGTTGCCACAAAAGCTCAAAATCTCCCTCGCAACTGTGATGCTTCAAATGAACCTGATGATCCTAATCTACCAAGTGTGTTTCACAAGCATGGGGGATATACCCCAAGGAAGGGGAGAAAAGATACGTTACCTTAGGGGCGGAGCCAGGGGGCTTGGCAGTGGCGATGGCCCCCCCATCGTCGGGTCGAAACCCTACATATTTAGGTTTATGTATTTCTTAAATTAATATATAAGTACTACTGTCATACAAAACCATGAGTCCATGTTAGTTGATTTGGTTAAGAGTAAGAGTTTGTGTTTCACTGATTGTAGGTTCGATACTTGGGCTGCTAAGCTTTTTAATTTTAAAGACATTACTTTATTTCCAATTTTATTTTAGAAATACAATTTCTCACGAGGCCATGAGAAGATGATTGGGCCGCTCACTACCTTGCTTGGATCATGGGTAGGTGTCTTGTCCCAAGAAATAAAATAAAAATTGTTTCGGTTCGTTTGATTATTTTCATTTTGCTTAAACATTTTTTTGTTCTTATTTTTATAATTTGTTGAAACTTTTTTTCCATCGTATTCTCTTTTTCTCCATCTTTGGCTAAATTTCAATTGAAAGAGATTTATAAGTGAAGAACATATTATTTGCTTGTCTATACTAACGATGAAATAGGAGAGAAATTTAACATGACAATAATTAACGATTTCTAGTAAACGAATGAGTAAAGAGCACAATTGAAATAGTAATGAATTGAGGTTAACGTGGTTACTTCATCGATTTATCTTATCGAATTTACTTAATTTATCACATATTTGTTCTTGAATTAAGGAGTAAAGAGTTATACTACCTCCGTTTTATAATATAGGCAACATTACGCAATAAACACACTATTCATTACGTATTTCGATGCATTACTTTTTATAAATAAATGATATTGTATGAATTTAATTTCGACCCAGGATTATAGTTTGTACCTTACATTATCTTTGATGTTTCACGATAACTATATGAAAAATATCGTTTGATCATCTTGCAAATCATTCCTAACGTCGTAAATTTTTTCGCTTACGTGGCCCTCCGTTGCCTAGATTATGGAATGGAGGGAGTATATATTAATGACTCGGCCCTCCTCATCACAATATTCTGGCTTCGCCCCTGCGTTAGCCGAGTAAGATCAAAAAGCCGCTCATAGATTTATTCTACGAAAATGTGAGCAAATTTTTTCTTTTGAGAGGTATGAAAATCATTCTATTTACTAAATAATTTATTAAATTATCATACTTTCAAGGAAAAGATCTTTAACTCATATATCAAGTGTTATCAATCATAGATTCTTCAAGTCAGGAATATTGAGAACGCTACGTTTAAGATCCGTCCAAGAAGTTTAAAGCAGATTTGGAGATTTGTGGCCTTCATGGCTTCAAAACTTTGCAATTAGAATGAGTTTTGAATCACAATGAATGCAAGTCTTAAAACATTTTGTTGATAACTTTGTTTATAGCCTTGGTACACGGCCAGCTATTCAAGTGTACAAGTATCCACAATATTATATCAACGGATATTTGTTTAACACATATAACTATGACTCAAGGAAAGCCAATATGAACTATGGGGTATGTGTTAAAGACGATAGAGTTGATTGTTATGGGATTTTGAGATAGATCGTGGACTTGCAGTATGTGGGGATGGAATGTTCATATGGAACTATTCTTTTCAAGTGTGATTGGTTTGTCTCCGACAGAGACCTCAATGTGCACGACAAATATAAGCTGGTTGAGATTCACAGAACAAAGAAGTATCAAGAGGGCTATGATCCTTTTCTATTGGCAAATCAAGCTATTCAAGTATGCTATGCTCCATCTCCTAGCCTCACCAAGGCTTGAGATCATTGGTGGGCGGTATTTAGGATGAAAGAGCGAGGGATGATTGATGTCCCAATTGAGAGGAAGCTTTTCAAGAAGACAATTCTCATACAGAAGTTTCACTTGTCTCTCCTGACGATGAGATCGAAGATGACCTCGAGGAAGAGGACGATGAAGATGACGAGGAAGAAGAAGGGGTACAAGATGGGGACAAGGATGAGAATG
Source organism: Drosera spatulata (assembly GCA_035668315.1). Taxonomy (NCBI): domain Eukaryota; kingdom Viridiplantae; phylum Streptophyta; class Magnoliopsida; order Caryophyllales; family Droseraceae; genus Drosera; species Drosera spatulata. The sequence continues at coordinate 3,889 of JAOVYX010020289.1, read as the reverse complement.
AGGACAACGGGGATGTTTCATATATGTGTTTTATTCTATGAATGTTCCAATATAGCTTGCTGTGAGACTAGAGGGGGGGGGGGGGGAATAGTCTATTTCTCAAAGCTTTACTGTAAGGACCCGAAAAATTCCATAAAATTTAATTTCATGATAATTAACATAAATATTAAATTATCGTATATTATAATTTATTTTACGGGGTTAAAAGGCTTGTTTGACAATATAATGGGAAAAGAATGCAAATATGGATGAAACCCTAATATACAAATACAGAGAAATACAATATTAATAGGAAAATATCGTATATATATGAAAATGATCTAAACCTAATTTTGACACTTATTTTCTTTTATGTCAATTCCACTCCACCTAAATTAAATTAATTATCCACTAATTACCTGCTAAATATCCATTAATTCTAAACTTAAACTATTTTAATTGATTTAGTTTCCTACAAATATAAGCTCTCTTCTTATTGAAAATTCCTTATAAATACAAAACAAAATACTTCTTACCATGCAAAATTAGAGTTAAGCAAGAGAAAAGAAGAAGGAGAAGTTTGAGGTGAAGAGGAGAAGGTGAGTAGGACGTGGAACCTTCACCGTTATTAAGAGAAGATAATCATCTTGATTAGAAATTTTGTGAAAAATTATACGCTCTTTTTAATATATTGTGATATTAATATATGTTGAATCTTCATATGTCTAGCTTTTAACAAAGTTAATAAATTATGATTCAGAGTTGAGAATCTTAAGATATAAATCAAAAGGTGTGGATATATCACTCGGTAAAAAACTGATTATAGAGATGACTATATGACTTGATATGAAATTATACAGTAAGATTTATGAGACAAACCTTATATCACTGAAAAGGTACAAAAGTCTAGTTTTCAGAACAGTTTACAAATAATTATTTGGAGTTGTATATAGAGAGTTATGAGCAAATTAGTAAAGTTCAAACCATCAAAACTAGCAAAAAATATAAATTTGAACTAATTAACTATTATTATTGGTAAAGTTTTATGATGTAAACTTTAATTCACTAGAAATACTATAAAGTCTAGTTTTACGTAGAATTTTACGAATAATTTTTGAAGTTGTATACAAGAATTTAATAATTTAAATATGTCAAAAGGTCAAGTTGGACAAATCTAGGACACTCGTTCCAGAGGCCGGGAAACTCATTTCAAAGGCCGGAATGCTCGTTTCAGAGACCGGGATGCCCATTCCAGAGGTCGGGACACTCGTTGCAGAGGTCACGATATCCATCCCAGAGGTCGGGATGCCGTCTTAGAACCTTCTAGGCTAAGAATGATCGTTTTGACCCCAAAATAACTCCAAATATTCACAAGTACCTCTAATGATATTCAATATGTAAAATCATCATAATAGACAATCAAAATAAGTATCAAAGACTTTTACAAAAGCTTAGCATCATCTCATAATATTAATATGATGGTTTTTCATGAAGTACGAACAAACATTCAAAAGAAAAAATATTAATATATGAAATAAAATATCATGTTATAGGACCTGAAGACGCCGCTCGTTGAGACATAAAGGACAAGCCGAGCGTGTGTGTAGGGATGTTTCAATAAGAAGGTAACGTTTAGATTCATTGTGTGTGATGATGCGTATTATTATACTGTGAGTATAATAATATGCATTAGAATGTATGGATGTAGTCACTAAATATGGCTGACATAAAATACTGTTTGAAACTACTGTGTGTCGTGATATTATGATGTGTGTGCTTGTGTTATGCCTTGATTACTGGTATAAAGAGGATGAGTGAATAAAAGGAGTGTAAATCCATAATTGATGAGATAACTTCGTGGTATAAAACACAAAGAGCGTTGTGTCTGTCGTATGTGTTATATAGTGACTTAGTGGTGACATTCTTTCATCGACCTTGTGAGGTCATTTTGGTATGAGGGAAACTCACTGCAGGAGACCCTGGGCTTCGGTTTGGTTGATCCCTATTTACGTATGTCCCTTTTACTAAAGCTGAATAAAGCTTGATAAGTTGAAATTGAATAAGTCTCGCCAAGGACACAATTATAACATTGAGGGTATCTATTGTCTGTCTTTACTGTATTTTTGAGATGATAATTGCGAATGTCGAATTGGTATGATAAGTTCCAGAGTGCCGAAACAAAGGATCTAAGTTGTCATTTCTCTTTTCTTTTCTTATCTTCTTCTCTCGTGTAACCCCTCGTAAAAGGGTCGACACGTTATTGAGCTCATATGGCTAACGGTTATTATTTTTCTATGTTTTTCTCTTCTCTGTGTTTTCAGGAGCTAGAGACGACTGACAGGTGTGATATAGGTAATGTGCTTATATGCATCTACTATATTATGGTTTATGAACTAAGTAAAATATATAATAAATGAGAAGTTTTCGCTGTAGTTGATAATATTATTGGTTATGTTTTAGTGGATTTTATTTATTTCTGTACCTAAACTTGTTAACTAAATTTTGCCTAACTGGGGTGTTGGGACTCAGCGGCAGTGACATCATTTGTATTAATATGTTATGAAAAATTGGGACGTTACATTTACTGTCAAACTAACAAAGGTCAGTTAGACAGCAAGATTGTTTTAAGCTTACTACAGAAAAGCGAAGCCTTACTACATAAATGGTGGTTCCTAGAGTATTGTATGTCAAAATTGATTAGCAGTAGGGTTAAAGTAAAGAAAGCAGTAATGTAGAGACGCAATGAATTTTTATTCTGGTTAGAGTATATATCTAAAATACGGCTATATCCCTTGGTCTAGTCTTCCCTTGACTATCAATGTGATATGTCAAGAGGATAGTACTACGTGTGATTGTTTTAAGCTCACAATCAATCTATCACCTTACAGTATGTAAATGGCAATACAAACCATTTACAAGATCTTTTCTTATCCTCAACAAGACTTGAAACAGCCTCTTACAATTGTTTTTCTAACACTAGTACTATTCAATCCTTACTTCAAATCTTACTTTCAAATAGTTAGCTCAGATCTTCAGTTATCAGCTTCTCACACAGTTCACTTGAAGTCTTACTGCACTTGTGTTTCTTTCAGAGCAAAGAAGATTCAAAAATTTAAAAGTTATGAAACCTTGGGCAATGTCTTTGTATTTATAGGCTATCCCAAGTTTCTAGCCGTTGCTGAAGTCATCCTTTCTTTGAAACATCACTTTCATGCCACCCTGAAACCATATTCACAAATCCGTGACCCCTGATTTTAGATGCAGCAAAGGACACTTATACGGTGCAAAAGGTAACACGTAAACCTTGACTTCATCTGGACACTTCTGGTGAACTCAGTCTTACTATCCTTCAACCTTGCTACAGTAACCCTTTTCACAGAAAAGTAATCCAGGATAAACCATTCCTTACTGCAGAAGTCTAAATGTCCAAACTCTACTGTTTCTTTACTCATGATCTCAATGCTGGCAGTCTTACTGCATTCCTTTCTGAATTAGCCTTACTACGTTTCTCTCTGCCAGCCTTGTTGCATTCTTTTCTGAATCAGCCTTACTGCGCACCCATTGCAGGCTCACTTTCCAAGCAGAAGAGTCTCAGCCTTGATGTATACTGGGACATTCTAAGACTAGAGTTTGCCTATCACTCAATTTCTATACATCATGGGCTTGACTCAACATTCTATGTTCTCAATGTTATATATATATATATATATATATATTTAAATTTTGTAGATGTCATGACGAGATCCTGGGAGGGGTAGGGGCGATTCTTGTCCATCACAGAGAGCTGCAGGTACATTTAAAAAGTTCTACTTCTTTTCTTTAAGTTTTCATTAATCTTTTAAACCTTTTAGATATGCAAATTAATGAAATGTTCGACATTATCCTTAAAAAATATGGTAAGAGACCGTTG
>JAOVYX010020288.1:0-17258 GCA_035668315.1 Drosera spatulata | reverse complement strand
CAGTGCAGGGTTACTCATTGGATGGCTAATAGAGTTCTCAACAAAATATAGGTCATTTTCACTCCCCACAGGGTTCCGGGAAAATGTCCTCCTGAGGTGATTATTTCAATTCTCGTGTGGTTCCTTACAGTTTTGCTGTATGGTTCAACCGCCAAATCCATGTTCTAGGCAAGCCTTCGTCGTAATTCAGCTAAAAAGGATCAATCTCATAATTACCACTGAGAAAGGGATTGCTGGACTGCAACCAGCACTCCTCTTCTTAAGTCTATATGTTTTAGTTTCTACTTACTTAACAAAGTACCTTTGATATGTTGTTGGTCTTTCAGCGGGCAGAATATCAGAAACTTTATACTTAATGCAGTAAAGTCTTTCTTGAAACGTTTTCGGTGGGGTTATGTGGTGGCTGGTTCCGTCGCCCTAATCATGGCCGGAATAAGCTGGAAACTTGAAACAAGCGAAACCTATTGGATTTGGCACAGGTTTCTCTCTTTATCTTTGCCTTCCGTTTTCTCAATTCCTTTTTGCTCTTACCTTCTTTGTCATATACAGTAATTATCTGTGATGGGATTTTTTTGCAGCTTATGGCATGTTAGCATATTCACATCGTCTTTCTTCTTCCTTTGTTCGAAAGTGGTGAATCTAAATCCCGAGAACCAGATACCAGGGAATGGAGTATACCAACTGACTCGCCAGAATTCGCTAACAAGAGAAGAACGATAGATAGAAAAGGAAATATAGAAAGCAAATGTATAGCATAGTTATTGATTTTAATAAGAGGACTTCACTCCTCATTTCATTCAGTGAGATACTCTTGATCAATGTAATTTCTAGTTTTACTTAGTACAATGTTCACAGTAAACTTCTGTTAATTCAGATGCGTTTTTGAGTTCTTGAATGGCCTCATCAGTCTATGCTTGATAGATTTACCATGTAGACATATGAACAACATCGATTGCATTTCTGTACGCTTTTATTCCAAATCATCTCACAGCAGGAACAAAAAGATGCTGTTAAGAGCTCAGTTCTTCCAATTCATAATCTGAGATTATCTTTACAATGTCGAGTCTAGGTCGTATTGCTTAGCACCAATTTTAATTTTGTATATACAATATCTTCAATCCTTGAGAAACCAAGCCTAAATCCAAAGAATTTGATTCTTCTATCACATCTCCTCCGTCAGATCCATACTGAGCAAGAGATCAAGGACTTTGTTCTTCGTCGTAATCTTCATCTGCGACGGAATGATTCGTTCCAGAATGAGAATGTATGCATTGAAGTTCTGAAGCTAATAGCTCTTTGTATTCTTTCCTAATTCCCCATAGGATCTCTGCGCATCGTCGCATGCTTGGCCGACTCTGCCTCTGAGGAGCTATACATTCGAAGGCCAGCTCAAGGATCTTTTCTAGAGCTAGCTTATTTGCAGCATTGCTCTCCAGCTTTGGATCCATGGCTGAAATTGCATCTCCGCTCATGTACTTCTTCAGAACCTGTATTCATAACAGGGTAGGCAAAAGCAAAGTTTAGCTTCGAGTGTATACAGAAAGAGCTATGGAATCTACTGCAGAAAGCATTGCACAAGCAAGCCGCTTCATAGGCAGAACTGATGCCAACAATAAACAGTCATCTTGGTCAAGGATTCAAACACTAGTGAGTATAGAGAGTTTCATTGATGGAAAGACCAGGAATGATGATAGCACGGAGGCGAACTGATGAGATGATGGATTGAGAAACATGATGTTATTATGAGGGAAAAGGAAAATCAGGACATGATATAGTGTTGTACCCATTTTGAGGTGATTCGCTCAAAGAGTTCACGCTTCAGGTCAACAGGTCGTCTGCCTGTGACGACTTCTATCAATAAGATCCCAAATGAGTAAACATCGCTCTTATCAGTTAGTTGATATGTCCGTAGGTACTCTGGATCCAGGTAGCCTGCAGTGCCTTTAACTTGGGTAGATACATGAGTTGCTCCAGATTCAGCGTCAGCACCCAACCGAGCAAAACCAAAGTCAGCAACCTTGGCCCGACGAGTTTCAGTTAGGAGAATGTTTGATGATTTGATGTCCCTATGGATGATGGGATGATCTGCAGAAATAGGTCAACCAAGTGAGCCACTTAGCAATTTCAATTATATCTCTTTAATCAGAAATACAGGGGTACCTGAGTACATATGAAGGTAAGTTATCGCATGTGCAACATCAATGGCAATGTCTAGTCTTGCAGCCATGTCAAGGACATCTCCATGAATACCTGGTTTAAAGGAAGCAGTTGTAAGTCAAATTCTCAGCAATTAACTATCATCTTGATGATCAGAATTTAAATCCTGATGAATGCAACTACCACTTTGATTGAGCTCATCCAATAGTTATTTGAACCATAGATTTTCCCCCAATTTACTTATAACAATAATACTGTGGACTAATCCATATCTTCGAGTTTTTCCTAGCATGTCAGAGACAATGTCGTGGTACAGGCTGCAGATACAAAACAGCAACAAGACTGTCAAGAAGCGATGAACTAGAAAGTATGACATACCATCCAAGTGCTCTCTGAGGGTTCCATTCGGGACATACTCAACAACAAGGATCCTTTCATCTTCCTCCTCCAAGTACCCATGGAACTTAACCAGGTTCAAGTGCTCCACTTGAGCTAGAATCTGAACCTCACTTTGAAATTCCTTTCCTGTATGTGTATCATGCATACTCTGCCAGAAAATCACCCAAGACCCTATTAGATTTCACACAACTTTAAGTTTCATAACAGTGATTCGAGTCCATATCACAGAAATGTACAAGATCGCCACTCTGGTTAGACTCGTACACAACAATACGCATCCGAAAGATAACAGTCGTCAGTTGTCACATTATCACCGAAATAACAATAAACGACTCAACATCGAATCTCCTTCCTCTTCCTACCTTCTTGGCTCGTTTCACCGCGACGATAGATCCATCCTCCAGTGTTCCCTTATAAACGATCCCAAACCCTCCCTGCCCAATCTTGAGCGCAGGACTAAAACCACTCGTCGCGTTATAGATCTCGGCCATCGTAAACCTCACATTCCCACCCTCCTTACTCACACCACTCCCTCTCCCCCTCACACCAATACTACCGCTTCCACTACTCCTCTGCGTACCCACCGACACTGAAAACGAATCACACAAACATTCCATTCCAATCAACACTAAAACATATTCAAATTCGAATAAGCGAAGGAGGATTAATAATTCACCGGAAGAGGGAGGATCGGGGGGTTCGTGATGGGGCGGGGCGAAGCAGGAGACGAAAACGCCGACGAATGATCTCGCCGCCGACTTCGTCGAACCGCGAGACGATGCGGCCGATGAAGTCGAAGCGCTGGACGCGTAGCTGGAGGAGAAAGGGGAGCGAGAGAATCGACTCTCCGGCGTGAGAGGGGCGGCGGAGGTTGCGGCGGCGTCGGAGCTGCTGCGGCTGCTAGGCCGTCGGCGGCGTCTGCTCATTGCGGCGGAGGAGAGAGGGGAAGAGGAGAGTTGTGTGTAGTGTTTTGGCTGACTTTTCAAATTTAGGAGGAAGAGAAGTTGACGGAGGAGGAGGGAGGTTGGCTAATAATTTTGGACCAACAGGTAGTTGAATGAGTGCTACGTTTCCATTTAATTACGTTCATGTGATCTCACTTGCCTCGATTATTACAACTTGTCGGCCTTGGATCACGAATGTTAAGACTAGTTTGAGATTGTTCAATGATTCGGACTCTGTTTAATCACAGATGAACATAGGTTATATTTTTTTGTTGAGAAATCGGATCGTCGAAATCAAAATATATCGAAAACTATAATTTCTAATAAAAATAAAATATTATAAATCCGTATATTTATAAAATAATCAAACTCTAATTATATTTAATATTTCTAATTATATCATATTTTAATTTGGACACATTCTAAAAATACACCACATTTTATTTCTCAACCTTCCTATACTTGAAGCTTCTTTGTGTTTTTCAAAATGATTTACAAAGAAAGAATAAAGTGTTATTTATAGGGATTTCTATGCTTCTTTCACCTGAGCAATGACATAACCAACACATGGCTGCTTCAAACTTTTAACATGAGAAGATGTCCAAACCCTCCATGATTTACCAAGGAAGAGGAAGAAGAGTAGGAGTTGGTATGATAACATGGATTGCTAAACACTCCCCTTCAATGAGTACTCTCTCTTTCTTCGTTGAACGAGTCGTCATACTAACCTGTTTTTTAAACTCTACAAACTTAGCCCTGTTAAACCCTTTAGTGAAGATATCTGCAATTTGGTCGTTGGTATTGATGTACTTCATATCGATATTTACTTGTAGCATCTTCTCTCGAATAAAATGATAATGAACTTCCACATGCTTCATTCGAACATGAAACACCGGATTCTCTGCCATTAGCATTACTGATTGATTATCACAGTAGAGTTAAAATATGTAGTCAATAAGTTGATGAAGATCCTCTATTAACTACATTAACCACACGTACTCTTGTGCTGCCACAACTGCTACACGGTGCTCTGTCTTTATACTTGACAAAGACACTGTTGGTTGTCTCTTATTGCACCAAGAGATAATCCCTGATCCAAGGTTGAACATATAGCCAATAGTTGACCGTCGAGTGTCGTGATCTTCAAAACAATCAGTATCACATAGCCTAGTCAACTGCAGATATCCTTCTAGTCTATATAAAATGCCAAAGTCAATAGTTATTTTGACATACCTCAGAATTCGTCGTACTGCTTCCAAGTGTGGTTTTTTCGAATTCTGCATGAATCTGCTGGTTACACCAACTTCATAGGAAATGTCAGGTCTTAACAAATGAGACAGATCAAACTTTCCACTATTTGTCTATACATAGTCTCATCTTCGAAATCCTTGCCTTCTTCTTAACACAGCTTTGCATTTGGCTCTACTGGTTTGCAATCAAGCTTTCCATATTTCACTAGAAGATCTTTGACATATTTCTGATGACACAAAATCTTTGGTTCGTTTTATTTCAAGACCGAGAAAATGCTTCACCTCTCCAACCTCTTTCATCTGGAACCGAACAGACAGATTTGCTCTCGTCTGTCTAATCTCCTCTTCATGGTCTCCTGTGCCAATAAGATCATCCACATAGACAACTACTATTGTCATCTTCTCATCTCGAATCTTCACAAATAGGTTAGAGTCTGCTGGCGCAACAGAGTATCCGCTCTGGATAAGAAACTCAGCTATCTTCTTATACCATGCTCTATGCGCTTGTTTTAAGTCATAAAGTGCCTTCTTCAACTTGCATGCGTGAGAACGATATGTCTGGCTCTCAAACCCCTTTGGCTGCTCCATGTAAATCTCACGATCAAGCTCTATATGTAAGAAAGCATTATTCACATCCAGTTGTCACAGCTTCCATGACTTGCTAGTTGCCAGTGCTAAGAGAATTCGAACGGTTGTGATCCTTGCCACTGGACTGAAAGTCCCATCATAATCCAGCCCATATTTCTATGAGAATTCACGAGCTACAAGTCGAGTTTTGTACCTCTCGATGGAACCATCAGACTGGTTTTGAATTTATACACCCATTTACAAGAGATTGATTGTGCGGATTTTGGCTTCGAAACTAAATCCCAAGTCTCATTTTGATTCAACGCATCGATCTCTTCTTGTATGGCTTATCTCCACTCCTTTTCCCTAACTGTCTCTTCATATGAACTCGGCTCTTATGCCTTGTCATCTTCAACAAAAGTTGCATTGGCATATTTGGGATTTGGATTTTGCTCTCTAGTTGCATAGGATGCTTTCGTTGACCTTTTTCTTGATCAACTTCTTCTTCTATGTCTTCAAGTTAGGTAGGTTGATCCTTCTCTTTGATCTCGTAAATTGCACTTTTTCAGGGATTGTTTCCCTTACTTGAAGATTTAGAGATGACTCTTTTTCAGGACCTTCAGGTTCTAGAGAAATTTCTGGATGAAGAGTATATTCTACTTCTTTGTCTAGCTTCTCGTGTATCACCTCTTCAAATTCTTTTGAGTCTGACAAAGTGGCTGATTGTGAACCCCATCAAGATGATGCTTCATAGAGCACCACATTTCTTGATGGATGGCAGCGACATGTGTTGGGATCAAAACACTTCCATCCCTGATCATCGTATCCGACAAAGATACATCGCATCGTTTTTTTTGTCGAACTTGCTCCAAAGGTGATCAGGGACGAACACATACTACACACATCCGTAAATTCAAAAGTGACTCACTATGGGCTTCATCTTCCAGAGCTTCTCGAACAGTGTCATGATCCCAAGCCTTGCTTGTGATAATCGGTTAATGACGTGAGCCACCATCTTCATGTACTCCGTCCAAAAACGTAGTGGCACGTTCGTGGCATGCACCATGTTTCTACAGTTTTCAGCTAGATGGCGATTCTTTATTTTTACAACGTCATTTTGCTGATGGATGTCTGGACACGTCAATTGTCTGCGGATATTGTTTTTATCGTAGAAACGCCTTGAACTCGTTTGAGGTGTACTCACCTCCCTTGTATGTACGGAGACACTGTATCGTAGTTCGCAGCTCCTTTTCTATATGCTCTTTGAAAGTCTTGAACAATAACAATACTTTAGACTTCTTCTTCATAAGGTATACCTACACATACCTCGAGTAGTTATCGATAAAATTAATCATATACCTTAAATCGGTGATCGATGGTTGTTTCATATGATCAAAGACGTCCGAGTGAATAACCTTCAAAGGAACCTTCACTTTGAACTACGACTTCTTTAATGGCAACTGATGTGTTTTACAATATTAACAACTAACGCACACAGCATCCTCCTGAATCTCCAACTGTGGTCTATGGGAGACCCTTGAGAGTTGATTTTCTAATCATCTCTCATAGCTTCTGATAGCTCACATGCCCCAGTCGAGTATGTCATAAATTAGCAGTCTCATTCTTTTGAATCTTATCCATGTAAACCTCTGAGGCTGACATGACATAAACAGACTTTATTTATCTTCCTTCCATGACAGGCATATTTCTGTTGTGGTTATGGAAAATTTGACTTTGGTAGACCCGAACATCACAACTGATTACAAATTCTTTGTCATAACAGGTACATTGAAAATATTATTTAGAAGTGCCTCTTTGTTGTTATGCCGAGAGACGATCGTCGTCTTGCCAACATGAGTTATTGACAACTTATAGTTGTTGTCGATGACGACCATACGCTTTTCTTTGTACTCGGATACGTCATGAAACTTCTCTTTGATTACCGTCATATGATTAGAACAATCGAAATCTAAGATCCAGTCATGTTTATAGTTAATCATCTTATTGTTGTTGACAGCTACAAGTGCCAACTCTTCTTATGATTCTGCAATACAAGAAGATGCGAGCTCTTCTTCTTCAGTCACCAAGATACTTGAAAATCTCATTCTTCTTACGTATTGCCTTTGTTTTGATTAGATGAAGCAAAGTTACCTCTTTCGGATTTCCTCTAACAGTCGCGAGCAAATTGTCCCTTTCTTCCGCAGTTATAGCATTCTTTATTTTGACATTGTTTTTATCCGTCAGCTTGAGCTCCCTCTAGACTAGAGCTTCTCTTGGATTGAGAATTCCTCCAAGACTGCTTCTTGCAGAATTCCTCCATGCAGACGTGGTTGCGCTTCTTGCATCCGTTGAGCGTCTTGATTGTATTTTTTCTTTGTATCTCTTTTTTTGGTAAAGAGAACCGTGCTTTCTACCTTAATAGAGAGACCTGAAATTTGTTTATCTAGAGCTTCTTGGTTCGTCAAAATACTCTGCAGTTCTATGAGAGTTGGTTGAGTGACCAACCCACGGGTTGTTGTAACAAGACTGTTAAATTTTTGTCGTAACCCGTGAATAATAATCCTGCTCGTACGAGAATCATTAATTGGATTCTATGGATCCAATTTACTAATATCTTTACATAAAACTTTCATTTTGATGAAGTATAGCCTTATCGTCAAGTCTCGTCGCAAGACTGAAATAAGTTCATTCTCATGCTGCCGAAGTCGGGCATTATTTGTTTTGACGAACAGGGTGGTTAGAGTGTTCGATACTTCCTTGGATATCTTGGCGTCCTTAATTCTCTGTAAAAACCCATCTTCTAGAAAAACGGTAAGAGCGAACATTGTCTTACCACCTTTGACTTTCCATTTCTTAAGGTCGTACTCCGGCTCTTTTGGTGGTGATGTATCAGACCCGTCAATAATCTTCCGAAGATTTTGAGCGAATAAGTAAAACTTTATTTTGATGCTTCAAGCGATGTAGTTGTTGCTATTTACCTTCATAACATTGTTAATCGAGCTGCTAACTTTTGTCATGATAACCTTGTAAAAATTTTATCTTGAGATAAAAATATTTTTACAACAACTGTAATATTTTATAATTCCAAATAGGAACATTAAAAATACTTTCTGTTAATAACTTTATTTTTGACAGATTGATAAAATTTATTATCAAATCTGGTAAAAATAATATTTCACTAATTGCACACCTCCGATGTGATTCTGATACCATTTATTAAGAAATCAGATCGTTGGAACCATGGTATATCAAGAATTATAATTTGTAATGTACAATATTACAAATCCGTACACTTATAAAACAAGCAAACTGTAATTATGTTTACCACTCATAATTATATCACACTTTAATTTGGACACACTCTAAAAATACACCACACTTTATTCCTTACGGTTCCTATACCTGAAGCTTTCTTGCATTTTTTAGGTTGATTCACAAAGAGAGAATGAAGGGTTTATAGGGATTTCTATGCTTCTTCCACCTAAGCAATGACATGATCAACCCGTGGGCTACTTCGAACTTTCAACATAAGAAGATGTGCAATCCCTCCATGATTTACCAAGGAAGAGGAAGAAGAGTAGGAGTTGATATGATAACATTGGCTGCTCAACACTCCCTCCGTCCAAAAAAAAAAAATAACAAATAAAACGATATGTATTTTGAAATGTTTCGTTCTTATTTTTAACGATATGATAAAATTCTTATTTTTCATCATAGAGTTAAAGTTCACGAATTAATATATCATTAATATTTCACGATAGTTTTATAAAAAATGATCGATTGATTGTATTAGGACACTCAAAATGCACACAATTTCACTTATTTTGGGACATAGAGAGTAAGTCTTTGAGATTTTACGACAAGAATAGCAATAGGCTTATAGCACTGGCTTTTTTTTGTAATAGAAGTACCTGTGAATACCAAGTAGGATGAAATATATATTCCCTCTGTCTCACAAAATATATAATATTGTGTGCAGGGACGGAGCCATGTTATAATGAGTGTGGGCAAATACGTCCACCCAAACTTGGATTTTAAGTATAGTTCCTATGAAATTCTCTTATAAAATTTTATAATTTGATTAGAATTCTAATCTGTTTACACCCACTGAAATACAAATTCTATTTATAAATCTGTGAATTCTTCTTTTTGCCCCGAATGATGCAAAGGTTCTACCTCCGCCCTTGACTATGTAAGTGTCATTTATTACATATTTTGATGTGTCATGTTCATTATTATTTCCATCCCATAATTTTTACAACGTTTCTCTCTTCATGTATTATTCTGTATGTAATTCAAAAAACTTCCTTATTTATCTTAACGATACGATTTTTATTTTTTATTGATCACAGGTTATAGTACATAACGTTTATTATCATAAATGTTTCACAGTATTTTTTTCAAAAATAATGTTTGATCGTCTCGCAATACCGATCAAAGTTTGTATCGTCATGCGTATCCGGTAAAAAAAATTACAATCTTTTTTGGGACGGAAGGAGTACTAAATGATATGATATGAAATTTATTTTAATTTAGGATTTTACGTAACTTAAACTATCTTTGATATTTCATAATAAATTAACAAAAAAATCGTTTCGTCATCCCCGGATTATTCGTAACACGATCAATTTTATGGTTTGTTTGACAAATGTTACGTGCTTTGTGAGACAGATGGAGTACAATTTTTAACTATTATAAATTACAATCACTAATGTTTTCGTCTAATAAAATTTGGCATGTTTATAATGTTATTAATGGGCCAGGATTCTTATATGGGGCCTAGGCCCAATGGGCCGACGTAATCTGCCCACTTAGATTAAGTTCCTTTCTCCATTTTGACAAGCATACTGCACCACGTACCAAAGGAATCAAGACGCAAAAGGGGAAGCTAGCTAGAGAATAGTAAACAAAGTGCATTAGAGAGATGCTTGAACTTAAGCTAGATTCCTGGAATCAAAAAAAATAAAAAAATAAAAAATTTGTCGTTTTCGATATATTGCGTACTCGAACAAGACAGAGTCTTGCACGCAAAAAGGTCTTCAAGACCATAAATGATCCAATTTTCCTTTTATTATCTTCTTGTTTTCTTTTGTTTCTTTTCATGATTTAAGCTTATTTAGCTCATGCTAATCAATCTTCTTCGTTAAGTTGAATGTCTTGTATCTTCTTAATACATATGAAACACGGACGTGATTACAAATAGACTTCACATCAATCATATCCTAGATTCTCATTTCACATACTCACTTCGTTCCAAAATTTTTACAACGGCACACATTTCAAGATTTAACATTATTTTTGACAAAATTGTTATAAAACACTAATGATAGATTAAATTATATATCTTTAATTGTGAATCAATTTAAAAAATTTTTAACATCGTTAATAATAAAAACGAAAATTTTTAAATACGTACCGTTATAAAAATTATGGAATCGAGAAAATATCTGAGAATTGAGTTTTGGAGATATATATATATATATATACTTCAGAATTGAGCATAAACATAAAACCATGAATGGATATTCATAGTACATTGTACAGTACACTTTTTTGAGTGAAAACAAAAACTTACTATAATGACATTTTGATGCAAAATATGTGATTAAACATAGACTCATCATCAAATTCGAGATTTTAATGTAAGAGTGATTTAATTTCCTAGCTTTGCAAGTTATACGTAACTTTTCTCTTTTTAATTATGATCTTGTCATTTATTTTGATGATGCGTCCTAATTTGACCTTGGAATCTTTGATTAGTGGCCCCCATAAGATGGACCAACCATGCACAAGTTATGAGTTACCTATCTAAGTAGCTTGCTTGCTATTCTTAACTCAATCAATTTTGCATTTTGTCTTATAATGTATACTACTATAGCTCTTTTGGATGACCTAAACCTATCTAATCTAATTGTGCAAATGATGATAAAACAAACATCCATTTAAGTCCACGGAAATAATAAGAGGTGGAAATGGAGCTGTCCTGTTGTTTGCTTGATTGCTTGAAAAAGACCCTGATATTTGAATATATGTCAAATATCCTTTACCAAGTACTGTTAGGAAACCCAACAAAAAGGAAGACTAACAAGTAACAAGTGTCTTCCAATGTGTTTGGAATATTCAACAAGTAAACGACATAGATTGTACCCCTTCCGCCTAGTGCAACACCTTGAAATATTGAATAGATTTTGAGGAATTTCGTTTTTACATCGATCAAAACGATATCAAGGTTATGTTATATAACATTCATTTTCATTACTATTTTATATCATTTTTCTCAAAAATAAAATAAAAAGGACAAATTATCTAGTATTACAAAAAATCAAAACTAATCCCAAAAAATTACACACGGTTCCCAAAAACTATGATTTTTAGGGGATCATGCATTCTCCATACACACGCACTCTCTCTCTCCCATCCTCTCTCACATCAATTTCATCCTCGTCGTTATTGTCTCCTTCATTTCATCTAACTTAAATTTTTTTTTAATATCATCCAATTCAAATCAAACACATTTAGAAAAATCACAAAGATTCGAACCATCCGAGATTGGAAACAAAATCTCTATGTTTATGTTTGCGTGTTTGTGGATTGAGAAGTTAGGGTTTTGAGATTCAATTTTTATCGCGGATGGAATTGTCGTCTTTTTTGGGATATATTGATCCATCTTCTTATTTAAAAGTTATTTTGATTTTCAATCAGATAATTGTATGAAGGTGATGCTATGTTTTGGAATTAATTGTTTGTTTGTACTGACGTATTGTTTGTTATACGGACGCTCTGTTTTTACTTTTTCTTCAGGCGTTCTGTGTATATATTTTTGTTCAGGCGTTCTGCTTACCTGTTTCACAAATAGAGCGTCTGAACAAACATACAGAACACCATTTAAAAACACAGAGCGCCAGTTAAAAAAATACAAAGCGTCTTTTGTTTCTTCCTTATCCCTTCGTCGAGTCTGTTTTTCACTGTATTCACGTCATACTTTCTCATCATGCAAGGCCCTATTGTTGACAAAAAAGAGTTACTCAAACAATAATTGATTTGTATTGTTGTTATTGTTGTGTTGAATAAACAAAGACGATGAGAGGGTGTTATGCTCGAGGACGTGAAGGAAGAAGAAAAGGAGGACTAGCATGACGACGATGAGGTTGATGAGGATGATGATGAAAAGAACGACGAAAAGACGGATGAGACGTAGTAGGTTTGTTTTGTTTTTTTTTTCTCGATGGATTGGTCGATGGAGAGTGGAGGAAAGAAATCGTTTTTTTTTTATTTTATGTTTTTGAAATAATGATTCTTTGTGTATATTTCTGAGTTTTTTTTCAATTTTTTGTATGTTTGGATAATTCTTTGATCGTTCTATTACAAGAATCAATTGTTGTCCCGCAAAATATGTCCTATGAAAAAAGTTAACAATTTTATTTTTTTTATATGAAATGACTCAAAACTATACCTTTTCAAAATTAGTCATAAAAATATACGCACAGAATCATATTTGTAAAAACAAACAATTTTAACTTCATTCTCATTAACCCACCCTCTCTCCTTCCTCCCCCTCCACGCCCTCCCTCTCCGAATCACTACAACTCCCGCACCACCTACTCCTTCGTCGGCCATCGTATTTTCTGTCGCCTTCATCGTTAACCACGGTGACCGATCTCAATTGGAGCAACAATAAAGGGAGGAGGTACGATATCGAGAATTGAAAGAGATACAAAGAAAGAAAGAGGAAGCTACGAGGCGAAAGAAGCAGTAAGAAGAAGAATATCTCCTATGTATCTAGACCTCACGAGAATGTAATTTTATCTATTGCAACTGACATGAGAATACATGCACATAAGTTGTTTGACAAAATATTACATCGAAAATTTTCATGTTATTGAGCATCGTTTTATTTATAAAAGGATTGTATTAATATTGCGATTCATGCTGTTATTGTTTGGGTGTTTTTTTTTTTTATCAAATTTTTTTTCCCATTCAAGTCGAAGCAGAACGCCTGCTCTGAGTGTATATTTCAATTAATCTAATAATTATCTTTGTTTTGGTTCAAACATGGAATCAAATAAAGCAAAATCGATGGCGGTCTCATCACGAGCACTAGTCACAAATATCGTCATAGGTCGACCCTTTCATCGAACACGTTATGTGCAACGATCAAATTCTCACTATCAAGCAGCGGAGGTGATGGTGATGGTGGTCAAAGATGATGTTCAGAGGTGGTGGTTATCGACAAGGAATGTGGCTAGAGGAGGTGGTGGTCGATCGCGGAGGAGTGATGGCGGTGATGGTGGAGGGAGAAGAAGACGAGAGGGAGGATGACTATGGAGAAGAAGAGTGATGTTTTGCGTTTTGTATGTTTTTATAATTTTGATTTCATGTGTATCTTTTTGTTATTTTTTTCAAATTTTTGTATGTTTAGATAATGGACAAAGGGAATCTATCGTTAGCATCACACAAGCTTATGCGATGTTAGTGGATTTCAAAAATTGATCCAATGGTTTAAGGAGCAAAAATTAAGGGTCTCATCTAGCTTCATCCAAGAAAAAAACAAAAAAGAAGGAAAAATCAAATGTGTTAGACAACTTAACCCTATCGTTTATCCCAGACTCAATCCAATGCCTTAAGCACTTATCGATTTCGACAAAAGCAAAGAAGCCGATTGAAATAGATAACACATCCTACCCATTGTCAGCAATCATTTGATTAAGAGAATGAAATCCTGAAATCCTAATTTATGCATTACCATGATGAACCTTAAATCAAGAAAGGAAAAAGAAAAAGAAAAAGAAAAAAGACAACGAACAAGAACAAATCGATGGGATGACAGAGGGAATCAATTTGTTGATAGGAGATAGAGATAAACGATTTCTCTTCCGGATGGTTTGGTTTCGATTGTCCGAATCCTTTGTTTGTTGGAATCAATGAAAAAAGGGAATCAAGATATCTGATGGTTTGAGACAATAAGCAGTTTGGAATTTGATGTCTGTTTTTTTTTTCTTTTTCAATTTTTGTAAAATGAATTTCAATTCAATTTAGGCCCTTAATTTTCGATTCTTAAACTTGATTCGTTGGATCAATGTTTAAAATCCATTAAAATCACTCACCCTTAGTTTATGTGATGCTAACAGTATATTTTCTTTTAGATAATTCATCCATTTTTCTTAACGGAAATAATGTGTTGAGTAGATGAATCTAGCCATTGATAAGGTTTTCTCTTTCTTCCTGTGTAAAGACAAGAACAATCAAAGGGGGGCTGCGGGGTCAGAACACCTAAAAAATTCTCACCCCCACAACACAACACAACAACAGTCATCCCCATTTTAGAGAGAGAGAGAGGGATAGAGTGGGAGAGCTGGCCACGACTCCTTTCGAATCTCTCTTAGTCTTTTCAGTTCCCTCTTTCTCCATCGCCGCTCTGTGTGTGCGCGCGCTCACCTGCGACTTCGACTCGTTGTCGGAGAATTTCACTTCACCGCTCAATTTTCATTCCCCTCTTGCTAGGTTACTCTCGATTTCCCACTTGCTAGGGTTCTTGTTTTTTTTTTGCCCCCTCTAGCTCTCTCCGGGGCCAGGACTTGTGTGATTTTTTTTTTTTTGCAGCTGGTTTTATGTTGAATTCTTCACTTTCAACTGATTTGTTCAAAATTCTACGCTGCTGCTGCTTCGGTGTTCCTTTTGGAATTGTTTTGTTTTTAACCTGAATTTTGAGCTGCATACCTTCCGGCAAATTGTGACGACAGATGACGAACTGACGAGTTTAGTGCAAGGTGTTATGGAAATGAAGAGAAGGTTTAAAAGGTGGAATCAAATTGTTGTTGGATGTGCTATAATTGTGAATCAGTTTAACTCTATATTTGACCTCGTT
Organism: Drosera spatulata; assembly: GCA_035668315.1. Lineage (NCBI taxonomy): Eukaryota > Viridiplantae > Streptophyta > Magnoliopsida > Caryophyllales > Droseraceae > Drosera > Drosera spatulata. Next base: position 2,076 of record JAOVYX010020288.1, on the reverse strand, counting down.
TGAACGTGACACGATGCGGAAATGCTTGTGGATTTTGGGCGATTAAGCGCTCGACTTGGATAGTTTCCACTGCAAGGCTTTGTTAGGGATGGTTCGATTTTCGAACATGTTTCCTTGGTGTTTTCCTGATTTAGTGGTCTTACAAGCTCGACTTTCTAACAGAACCATATAAGAGCTCGATCCCGGAGCATCTTGTTGGCTGTAGAACTTAGAGGGGTGAAAAAATTGAGAAAATCAAGGCTTTGGGGGGGGTAATTTAGGTAGGGTTCATTCTTAGTTTGGAGATGAAATTGTTGGCGCTTTTGTGTTGCATCGATGAAGATTGAAATTGGCCCTTATGATTACACTGGAAGAAGAGTTTTACTTGTTGTGGCTTTGGCAGTTGAGCTACGCCATCTAACTAAAGTTATGTGCGGGTTTTCCTTGATTTTGAGTGTATATGCCATGTGTTTACTTGATTTTGAGATATAATACTATCTTGGTTTCCAAATCATTTCGGTTGGTGCTTCCCGTAGAAATTGGATTTCTGAGGTATTGGACCGACGCAACTGTCATGGAAACTTGAGCTCGTTTAGCAAATGTGATGAGGCTTCAGTGCCATTAGTTTCTATCTTGGCTACTGATCTGTATGCTTTTACCTTTTGACACGAAGAGTTTTTGTCTGCTTACTTTTATGGCTCTCAATTTATTATCGTAAGGGTATGGGCAACTCTCCCTTGTAACATGAGAAATGAAGTTGCCAGTCTATGTTGTAGCTGTGGAACCTTGATGAATCATTTCACAAGCATCCATGTCTTGGATATTAAACTCTCTTGTTACTTTCAAGTGTCCTCTGTTTGATGATTGTGTACATAAAATGCCAGATAGTTTGGTGATATGAGAATTGAACTGTGGTGAACTATATTTGGTCGCGATGGGAGGTTGCTGTTGCTCTGCCAGGAAAACCCAGCCACGAGGAACACCTATTTATTGCTATGTAAGTTGTTCTTCTGCAATAATCACCATACAATGAAGTGGCTAACATCATTGTTTAGGCAGCTATTGACATTTGGGGTTCTTTTTGCTTGTTTATGCAGTGTCCCCCACCATTGGAGGAGCAAAACTCCTTGAGATCTTACCACAGTGCAGGATTCATTGTGGGGCTAAATTTAGATACAACAAGTCCCGATACATATCGGCCCCCGCCTGCCCCTATTCCATTCAATGTACTTTTTGGTCGACCTCAAACTCCAGTACGTAGTCTGAGGAGTCCAGCCACGAAGTATGACCCTCCGCGGCACTCCACTGGCTCAGAATTGGTGAAACACACACCTGGGACGGATTTCCTTGAGATCTGTGCTTCCCCAGATCATTTGAAAGAAGCTGATAGCAAAACTCTTGCTGATATATTGCTGGATTCGCCTACGAAATCCAACAGGCTTCATTTACTAAAGGATCCTGGAGAAATTGCAATCGAGGAAGAGGATGTCTGCCCCATCTGTCTAGAAGGTTCTCACTTCTCCCAACTTTACTAGCCCTTTCACTTTTTCATCCAAATCTCTATTCAATTACTATCCTTATCTGGAAATGTTCCATTGCTTACATCTGCATTTCTACTTGAACTTCCTTGGACAGAATATGAAGAGAATCCAAAAATGATCACTAATTGTGAGCATGACTTTCACCTGTCATGCATCCTTGATTGGATGGAAAGAAGTGATTCATGCCCTGTCTGTGATAAGGTTATCTTTTCTTCCTGCTTGTTTTCTTGACCTTCATTATTATACTTTTAATCATCCTCGTGTCACTTGCTTGACTACCTGTCCTGTTGTTTACAAGTTATTTTAGCCAGCTGCTGGACAGTGTTGAAACCCTAAAAAAGGGACTGCTGTATCGACATCTCTCCCAGAATTTTTGTACTGTGGAAATAGTTGTAGCATCCTTGTTTCTCTCACAGTGTCCGCCAAATATTAGTATTAGATAGTGCATATAGCATTTAGAACTTTGGCAGAATACTATATATTTAACTACCTATCTAGATGATCGCCTAGGCTCTCCACAGGCGCTACGGCCTTTTTCTTTTTTCTTTGTTTTTTT
>JAOVYX010020287.1:0-17258 GCA_035668315.1 Drosera spatulata | reverse complement strand
TTTCAGAATTCTTAAAGAAAAATTGATCTCTACTCCTATAATTCAACCTCCGGATTGGAACTATCCGTTTGAGATCATGTGTGATGCGAGCGACAGAGCCGTAGGTGCTGTGCTTAGACAGAAGGTGGACAAGGTTCCACATGTGATTTACTATGCATCTAAAACCCTTGATGAGGCTCAGGTTAATTACACAACAACTGAGAAAAAGCTTTACTCAATTATCTTTGCCCTGGAAAAATTTCGTTCTTAAGGTAATTATATTCTCTGACCATGCTGCTTTGAAATATCTTATGAAGAAGAAAGAGTCTAAACCAAGATTGTTAAGATGGATTCTTCTATTTCAAGAGTTCGATATCGAGATCAGTGTGATGTCAGTTTGGAGCTTGACGGACTTGGCTGGAGAGAAGAACTTCGCGAGAAACTTTGATGCCATGTCGATCCAAGTGTGAATTGTAGCCGGCAAAAAGTTGAAGAGCGACTTCGATGCCTTCCCCTTTAAGGAAAATGAAAAGAGAAAGAGTCGGATTGCCTTCTCCATTACGCGATTCACCTTGATTGTGTTTGCTCTCATTGGGAACTTTGCTAAGTGATTGTTGGCACATTCACTTGGAAGTCCACTGAATGGCTCGGCTTGGATCATGCATCGTACTGATGTTTGCCTCCTTGTGTTGCTCAGTAAGCATAACAAACCTCCCTTTATCTACTATGACTTGAGATAGGTTTCTTGATCCCTCTTTTGGGATGTGGAGTAGATCTTCGAAGTCCTTGGGGATAATCTTGGTCACTGCTTTGTTGTTGGTTATGTATTTGATACTTTGAAAGTCGTTTGCAACTTTAGCTTTCTCTATGAAGTCTTTGACCTCATCCTCATGGATTCTGCTTATTGTTTCGTAGAGGTACTTAAGCCCTGCTTCTTGGATGACATCAGCAATCTCCTTGACCTCATTTAATTCTTCCTTCAAAGTTTCAAAATCAAGTATGACACCGGTCTGCAACTCGATCTTTTTGGTCTCCTCTTCTTTCTTTGTAGGGCTTTGTTGAATACGAGTCCTTTCAGATGATGTAGGTGACTTGGATTGAGTGTTGGCCATTTTCGTAAACAGTTTGATTGAAAGAATTGCAAGTTAGAATATGAGAATTGAGGATTTGAAAAATTAGGGTTTAACAGAGTGTGAGGATGAGAGAGAGAGAGAGAGAGTAATGCCCCAATTTTTCTTAACATATTAATTTATAATAATACAAATAATGTCACTGTCGCTGAGTCCCATCACCCTAGCAAGGAAAAAATTACTTAACCGGTTTAGGTATAGAAATAAATAAAATCCACTTAGACATAACCAGTAATTATCAAATACAGCGAAAACTTCTCATTTATAATAGAGGAGGCAACCACAACATAGATTGTCACAAGGGATCTTATTGCTCCAAAGGAAACAATGGACGGAGACGAAGTAGATGCTCCGAAGGTTGCAGACGAAGCAGCCAAAAAGGCTACAAACAAGGCCGTCCAGGAGACTACAAATGAAGAAACTCAAAGGACCATAGGCAACATAACCACAACATAAGCAAATGAAGCAATTGATTAACAAGTAGACATCCAAGCCTCTCCCAAGGGTTCAGAATCTGCTCCTTATTCAGAGGAAATAGTAATTATCAAATATGAAGGTTCACAAGCAACCACTGTAGTCGATGAGGTCCCCTCTACATCTAACGAGGCACAAGAAGTTACATTTGGTGCCATGACCATGAGGAGCTGACTGAGCATTTACTCGGTGATACTCCCATCTCACACGGAGCACAATATCATCCTTCAATAACTGAACATATGGTCTCTCCTCTTAACATTGTGTTCACTCCAATATCAACCTTTGGATTGCCTCGAACCACTATAGACCCCCCTTCAGCGAGCTTTTCCACAGGCTTTTACTGTATGGATTTAGTGCCAATGTCCCAATGAGTCCAAGAATAGCAACAAGGAGTCTTAAGGAAGCATTTGAGGAAGCCAAGTGCCACAAGTCCCCTCAACAACCCAAAATTATTATTGGGCTGTCAGATCAGCCTTTATCACCACTATCAGACTCAGATCCATGAACTATTGAGCATATTTATGATATGCATAAATGGAAAAAATATGCCTTTCACGACCTCATCAAGAACCTTCAGCCTCTTATGGATGAGCTGCATACTGAAAAGGAAGAAAAGTACAAGCTGTTTGTAGAACTCCATGAAATGATAGGCACTATTGGTTAGAAGCGTGTTATGACGGCACCTATCCTCGAGAACAATTCTATCGAGCTATGACATGATTATATTCGAGGTATTGGTCAGGTTTTTACAAGCCCTGACGAGTTCCGAGCTGCCATAAGAAACTACACCATTGCTATACGAAGGGATTTCCCACTCAAGAAAAACACTTCGGAGAAGATAACGATGTCTTACACACATGAGAACTGCAAATGACTTGTTTATGCTTCAAAATCAAAGCGAGACGTAGAGTTTGCTATAAAGAAGTGCGATCTCACTCATACTTGTGAGATTGGCTTAGCAGATCGAGGACATCCAAAAGCTAAGTCTATTTGGGTGTCGAATCTCGTGAAAAAAAGTTATGGCATACACCGAGCACACGAGCAGTTGAGATCATGAACGAAGTTTATGAAAGATATTGCATTCAACTGCGGTATCACCATGCTTGGCGAGGAAAGGAACACCCTTTGGAGGAGATTCATGGTAGAGCGCGATGCTCATTCGATCAGTTAGGTACATACTGTACGAATTTAAAGCCCGCGAATCCTGAAACTTTTGCAGAGTATGAGGTAGACCCTGTGACAAAACAATTCATTCGTCTCTTCGTGGCTTTTAGGTCATCCCTACTTGGCTTTATTCGAGGTTGCAGGCCTGCAGTATTCATGGACGGTACCTTCATCAAATCGAAATATCGTGGTTATCCTTTGAGTGCGATGGGACTAGTTGCACAGAATGATATTTTTCCTATTGCATTTGTAGTTGTATCAGCTGAAAACAATGATAATTAGGCTTGGTTGTGTGATCAGCTCGGACGATGTTTGCTGCCCTTTAATGCGGGAGCGAGGAACAAATATGTATTCTTTTCAAATCGCCACATTGAACTACGGAATGTCATTCCTCGATATTTTCCTATTGGCCAACACTCATACTGCCAAAGACATCTTGTGGACAATTTCAAGAAAGAGGTAACTAATTTACAGTTCATAATTTCATATCACAGCTCATGATTAAAGTTCATGTTTACCTTTGTTTACAGTTCATGTTTACCTTGGTTTACAGCGCATATATACCTTGGTTTATAGTTCATGTTTACCTTGGTTTACAGTTCATGATAACCATGGTTCACAGTTCATGTTTATCTGGATTTACAGTTCATGTTTACTGTGATTTACAGTTCATGTATATCTTGCTTTATAGTTCATGATAGCTTTGATTTACAGTGCATGGTACGAATGTGCAGGTCCTCACAAAATATCCCTATCTGAACAAGAATCATTGGTGCTCTGTTTACAAAACCACTGCGTATGCATTAACAATTCCAGTCTTCGAAGAAAACAACAACAAGATAGTGACAACCATGGACTTGGCAAGGAATTTCATTGCCAAATCACATCCTAAGTGTTGGGCGAATTCGCTTTTTCATGGAAAACGATGGAGCATTATGACAAACAACATTGCAGAGAGTTTTAATAGCTCGATTAAAGACACACGCTATATCCCAATCACTGTCATGTTTGACGAGATTCGTGTGTAAATTATGACTCTTATGCATGAAAGGCGTCAGTCCAACCTTGATGGAGCTACTATGCTGACCCCAGTCCCACAAAAAAAAAAGGGGCAAAAAACTATGAGGCGGGTCGTGCCTTACGGCTACATGTTGCAAGCTTTTGCAAAGTTAAAGTGGTTGACAAGGACTCGAGTTATGTTGTGGATCTTCAAGAAAGAACCTTCTCTTGTAGAGAATGGAAGTATATGGACTACCGTGTTGTCATGCATGTGTAGCTATTGAGGCGAAGGTGGGACAGGTTCATGAATATTGTGATCCATATTTGACGGTGGACATGTAAAGAAATACTTACAGGGAGGTAATCAACCCAATTCCACATGAACCACAACCTGTTATACCATTACATCTCATAGAGATCAGAGCAACAAGTGTTTTAGTTCAACCTGGACACCGGAGAACTAGGAGATACCCTCACAGGTTAATACATGACGAATTATATGTAATCGGTGCAAGAGGCCGGTCACAATCGGCAAACCTGTCAGAACCTCATTGACGGTGACTAGTTGTAGTTAATGTTATGTTTGTATTGTTATGTCGAGACAAGATTCAAATGTTTATAAGGTTTGGAATCAACAGTAAGCGAAGACAATTTAGATAATGAAGACGTGCAGTTCATACACCGAGGACAAGCAGTTTGGATACTGAAGACATGCAGTTCACACGATAAAAACGTGTAGTTCATAGAGTGAATTTGAAAAGTTCACATAATGAAGACTTGCAGTTTACATACTGAAGACTTGTAGCCCGCAAAAACAGATGAGCAGTTCACATAATGAAGACTTACAGTTCACAGACTCGAATAAAAGCAGTTCACGCACACGAAGACGATAGTATATACATCGAAATATACAATTAACAGTTGTCAACATGTAATGTTGACTCATTCAATGTTGTACTTGTTTAAATCATCAAATTTTTACATATTTATGATCCTTATAACTAATATAACGGTTTTAAACCATAATCTGCTTTCATCGACCAAGCTACTATGCATTTCATATTTTGGTAATTACAATTCACATACTCAACAATGTCATTTACAGTTTTAAACACGGTCATCATACAGCTCACGAATTACCAAGAGCTCTGTCTGCCAAAAAACATAATCTTTTCCTTCACAAGTCATCCATAAGTAGCAGTTTATCAAACTATCACTCAATGGCTGTTTTGCAGCACGTGCCATACTTCTCTTTCGATCAAATCGTCCCATCCTTTGTTGCCAGGATGGATCCAAACCAATTCGCTAAAAATAATTGAAAGAATACCACACATCTATCAAACCGAACTATCAAAATAATCATACAACATTGTCATAAAGTTTTGGTTTACCTCATCGTAAACTCAGTAAGAAATTTCTCAAGGAAATTTCTGCCATTCTCCTCAAGTAAACTCCTTCCCGAGAATTTCTTTGCTCTGCGACTGAACTTTTGAGCAATCATTGCACTTTTTCATACGTTTCCTCTTCTCCTTTTAGCGGGAATAATTCGGCCAAATGAGGTTCTTTTCTTTCGACCAGCTTCAGTCCGCCTCTTCACAATATGGACTATTGTTTCCTCTTCCTTTTTAAATTTCAATCCACAAAAATATTTCAGCAGCTTTTAACCCTTCAACAACAAACAAATAACAGTTCATACTACAAACAACACACAGTTCATGCGCAAACAAGGTCCGCAGTATCATTTTCATCATCGTCATCACCTCCATCACCTTCATCTTGGCTCAGTTGAAGTTTGATGGCCTCTAATGTACCTTGCATAATATCTTGTGGATCTTCAACCTTTTTCTCTTCAATCATCTCCTCATCCACTTTCTCTTCAACCATCTCCTTATCATTCCCAACATCTAATTCATGACCTCCTAAACCCACAAAAAATTTAAAAAAATCAGTGTAAAAAAATTAAAATAAGAAGTTCACATAAGACATTGTTGTACAGTTCATAAGACATTGTTGAACAGTTCACAAATCATTAAAACCATAATTCACTCAAAAATAATACTTATAGTTTACATAACCAGAAAAGTTTGTTCACAAACAAAAACTAAAATGTCTACCTTCATCAACAGGAACCTCAACCTTGTCCACTTCGACCTCTTTTCCTTCCTCATCATCCTCGATCTTTTTGTCCTCATATCCATCAAAACCTTTCCCTCATATTGATAACCTACTTCCTTAACAAAATCAGCTCCCTCCTCACTATCAATCTCTTCGTTCTTCTTGACACTCTCCTAAACACAATCATTCTCCTCCTCAATCACATGGTCATCGTTTGTCTCCTCCTTCTCGTTGTCATCCTTCTCCTCCTCCCTATAAACAACATCCTTCTCCTCAGTCTCAACAAAATCCTTCTCCTCAGTCTCAACAAAATCCTTCTCCTCAGTCTCAACAAAATCCTTCCCCTCCTCCTTCTCACTCACATCCTTCTCGAGGACATCCTTCTCACTCATTCTCACCTACAAAGCCACAGTATCAATCAATCATATTAAAAAAAGACAAAATAAAAAACTTACATTACATTGAAAAAAGGATATCACAGTTACCTTAGTCCTTTTGGTCTTCTTGGTCTTCTTGGTATTGATCTTCCTAACCATCAGCTTTCGATGCTCCTCATTGCTTGGCTGGATGTCCACAATTTCATGTGGCCTCACTTGAGAAAGCAATTGGCTAGTCGTCTACGGTGAAGCAGTACATCCTAGGGATTCTTACATGATCCGTTGGTTTCGAGATGATGCCTTCCACAATCTCATATACCCGGACCTAATAAGATAGTTCACACCTGATCAAAATCCAGTGCACAGAAAAATAGCCAACAGTTTATAAAACAAAAACAAACGGTTCATGGAATTTTTACTTGTAATAACAGTTCACAATTGATCAAAATCCAGTGCACGAGAAAATAAACAACACTTTATACCACAAAAACAAACGGTTTACAGAATATTTACATACCAAAACAGCAAAGGAACATCCCTCGACATAAGGATCTTCGAAATCATTCCATCACCCTTCTATTTCTTCCCTTTGGTCGCTGCATTTGTAAGTTTCTATGCCTTATATTTGTATTTGGCGTCAACAAAATATCAATGAATTGCCCTAACCCAAGCATATTCTCCGATCTTTTTCAAATGGTCAACATAATTAAAAACGAAATATGGAGTGTGAAAGGTTATCTTTGGAAAAAGAACACAGTTACGAACAAACAACAAGAAAATCCTAGCAAAGTCATGGGCTGTATCCTCATCTTCCCTAGCAGCCAACTGAAACAATTTTTCACACAACTCCATTCTCCTTGCCATCTTCTTCGTCGCATAAAAGAGTCATTCAAAAGTCTTACTTTTGAGGTTGCCATTGACATTCACACCAACCATCGGCAAACCAACTATCAAAGAAATGTGCTCCACAGTTCGTGGAACAAATGTATTCTGTTCACCCAAACCAATACCCACGGGGTCTAGGGTTATGCAATCTAGAATTGCTTTAAGTCGCGCACAACACATCGTAAGCTTCGGTATGTGTAAAAAATGAGAAAAGGGAGTCGAGCTTATCTTTGCACGACACGCATCAGACATCGCATCCCTCAATTCGTCTATCTTACTAAAGTAAGAAATCACACACCGGGTTTGTAAGAGCGTCGCTTTCCGATCCTTCGTTTATCTAGTTGTCATCTTTGTTGTCTTCGTCGCCTTCTTCCCTTCAACCGTCCTCGCCTTCTTCCCTTCAATCGTCCTCGCCTTCTTCATGGTCTTCGTCATCGTCTTCCCTTCAATCTTCGTGCTTGTTGTCTTCGTCATCTTATTTTGGGTCATCTTCGTCTCTTTAGGTTGTTCGCTCATTGTCTTTCGTGCTTGGTCACTTACTTGGGAGGGGTCATTGTTGTGCTAGGTCGACAGAGGTTTTGATGGAATTGATGAAGGAGAGGTTTTGGGAAGTTTGAATTGATGAATTGCAACGGTTTGTTTCAAACCGGTTGAGTGGCTCGAGGTGCAAAATTGAGTGGGGGAGGAAGATGGTTGGTGAGAGTTTGGGTTGGGAATGGTTAGGTTAGGGGGTGGGTTGGGTTAGTTTAGGGGTGTGAGAATGAGTATTTTATGAGAATGAGTAAAATAGGTATTTTATGAGAATGAGTATCAAATTATAAACAAAATTTTATTTGGGTACATAAAGGTGCCATATGTTTTTTTTGGATACTAATATGTAAGATGAAAGTTTGTTGGGTATTAAAAATAATTGTCCACCATTACTAGTAGTCTATGGTTATGTAATATTTAATGTTTCAGTGTTGTGTTTGTTTGTGATGAAATAACTACTCAGAATATGACTAATTTATCCAATCCAATATCCAAATTGTCAAACAAATACAAAATAGAATTAAATGAGACTATTATGTTTGCAATCAAGTTATCTCATTGAAATTAATTGGTGACACCTAGGGATGTGATCGGTTCGGTTTTGATTATTCAGTTTGGTTTTAATCAATTTTCGGTTAAGATGAACGAAACCATCACTGAACCGATTAATAATCGATTAAGATTTTCTAAACCGTAATGTCCGATAATCGATTACGACTAATCTGTTATGTAAACGATTACGGTTAAATGGTTTTTTAATGGATTAAGATTAACCGGTTAGTTAAACAGTTATGGATAATTGATATAATGGTTTCTAAATTTTTTGCAAAACATTTTTTAACCGGTTGATCGGTTAAAACCAAATCAATAATTAGCTAAAAAGATATCATTTCATAAAAATATGTTCAGTTTTTGTAGATTGGTTAATCGATTGATGTAATTCGATTAAATGATTAATCTATATTTGGTTAAACAATTATTCATTAATTGGTTTGACGGTTATGATTAATCGGTTAAAAATCATAACCGAACTGCATATTCAAACGATTCATTTCCCAAAACAAAACTGAATCGTTTAACTATCTATTAATCAATTTCAATTTATACGATCCGATTTTAGATTGGTAATTGATTTTGTAACCGTTTTAACATCTTTATTAGCCTCCCCTAATCTATTGTAATATATAAAGCTACATTCATCTTTCTTGGTATCAAAGTTTGATTTTCTTTGATGTCAAATTGGGTTGATCATGCATCAAATGACATCTCATTTATGATTATATATTGAATATAATTAATATATATATTAAGACTTCACTTTCCCTAAAATCCAATATGCTTCAAATGTGTAAAAAAATATAAATATAAATATAAAATATAAATAATTTATGATATTCTTTTTAATATAAGTTATCACAAAAAATATTTACATGATTAGAATAAAAACTTAAAATCAAAGTTATATACTTCTCTCCTATAAGAATCTTAAATATTTAATTCTTCTTTTTTTTTTTACTATAAATCAATTAAAATAAGTAAAGAAATAATAACAATCATATATATATCATGCTCACTAACGAAGTACCCGAATTATAAAAGGAGAATTGCCCAAAACTACAAAAAGTTGAAGAAAAAAAAACCATGTTTCTTTTGATGAATCTGAGTCATCTATATGTACTGCTGATGTTCTTGATGAGGAATGTGCATGTATAGATGATGAACAGCATGCAGACGAGGAAAGTGGCCCTGCAGTAAAGGCGGAGTCGTCTGCAGTCCCTGAAGACAAAGAAGATGCAGCCGACCAACAGCAAGATGCAATAGAGAAAAAACTGGAAGAAATTACCTTTGACCAGCATGAGGACAAAGGCAGATGGATTAAAGCACACACTGAGAGAGACATAATAGGGGAAAAGGATGCCCCAGTGCAGATGAGGAGGGTAACCACAAAGGAATGTCTGTCTGCTTGCTTCATTTCAGAAATAGAGCCTAAAACATATAATCAAGCTCTCGATGATCCTAACTGGATAGATGCCATGCAAGAAGAACTAAATGAGTTCAAAAGAAATCAAGTATGGTATCTTGTGCCAAGACCAAAGAACTATCCAGTTGTTGACTGCAAGTGGGTCTTCAGGAACAAATCTGATGAAACTGGAATAATCATCATAAACAAGGCTAGATTGGTGGCCAAAGGGTACTCCAAGAAGAAGGGATTGACTTTGATGAGAAGCCATAAAAATGTTCCTAGCATACGCTGCACATGAAAACTTCAAAGTCTTTCAGATGGATGTTAAAAGTGCTTTTCTCAATGGAAAGCTACAGGGGGAAGTTTATGTTGAACAGCCTCCTGGATTTGAAGACTTTGAACATCCAAATTATGTCTACAGGTTAGACAAAGCCCTTTAAGGGCTGAAACAAGCTCCGAGAGCGTGGTATGAAACTCTTTCTATCTTTCTTTCTAATAATGGCTTTCAAAGAGGAAAGATAGATACCACACTGTTTCTTAAGAAACACGCACTATTAGTGCAAATATACGTAGATGACATCATCTTTGGTTACACGAACAGCAAACTGTGTGAAAAGTTTACTGCACTAATGAAATCCAAATTCCAAATGAGTCTCATGGGTGAACTAAAATATTTTCTAGGTCTGCAAGTGAAACAGTTATATAAAGAAATATTTATAAATCAATCAAAATACTTAATAAACATAATTAAAAAGTTTGGCCTAGAAAACTCAACTCAAATGAAAACCCCCATGAGCTCTACTGCCAAAATTGACAAAGACGAAAAGGGTAAAAGTATAGTTCAAACATTATATAGAGGTATAATAGGATCTTTTCTTTACCATACTGCAAGTAGGCCAGACATCCAATACTCAATCTGTGTTTGCGCTAGGTATCAATCTGATCCCAAGGAGTCCCACTATACTGCAGTTAAGAGAATCGTGAGATATCTCAAAGGAACTCCTAACTTGGGTATATGGTATCCAAAGGACTCAAATTTCTTACTAACTGGTTATTCAGATGCAGACATTGCAGGTTGCAGGGTTGACAGAAAAAGCACAAGTAATACATATCAATTTTTAGGTGCAAGGCTGATCTCTTGGTTCAGCAAGAAGCAGACCACTGTATCATCCTCTACTGCAGAACTAGAATACATAGCTGCAAGAAGTTATGCTGCACAGGGACTTTGGATGAGGTCTCAGCTACTAGACTATGGACTAACGTTTTCAAAAACAAACATATTTTGTGACAACACGTCTGCAATGGCTATTTCTGAAAATCCTATTTTTCATTCGAGGACCAAGCACACTGATGTCAGATATCATTTTATCAGAGATCATGTACAAAAAGGTTACATAAAGTTGGAATACATTCCAATAGAAAAACAAATTGCTGACATTTTTACAAAACTCTTAGATGAAAATAAATTTATCATGTTCAGAGGAGAGCTAGGCATGATAGATTTAAATGAGTAAAATAGCCATGTATACTGCTCTACTACAGGTGTAGATGCAGACAAGCAGGATTTTCTCTAATGGTTTCAATGTTTTCAAAGAGTGCAGACGAGCAACTTCATTCTACTACTCTACTGCATATGTAAATGCAGACGAGCAGACCACCTGGAACGCACTCAATGTTTTTCAAGTGATGCAGACGAGTGACTTTTCTCTACTGCTTTACTGCACAAGCCATGCAGACCAGAGACAGGTGTCACTCTACTGCTACTATTTTTGGAAAGAAACAGTTTTCATGATTATCTCCTTGATTTTCGTAACGGACGGATTAATTCTGGAAACTGTGTAACGGTTACTTTTTTATTTCAAACGGTTAAAATCAACAGTAACTATAAAAGGAGAGAGCACTGTTACAAAAATTACTTGATGATTCAAGTGATCAACAAACCCTAATTCTTTCAATTCTCTGTTTGATCACTCTCAATTTGTCAAATTCTTTCTGAAAATCTTTGCACACTTTAATCTTCACAAACTGTAATGGCCGACAAACCTACTTCCTCAACACCCTCCAAATCATCTAAGCGACAAGCAAGCCCTGCAAGAAAAGACTTGCAAACAAGGGTGGTGATCGATTTCGAGACTCTGGTGCATGAATCAGATGAAATTAGGGAAGTCTCGAAACACATACAAGAGGCCGGATTAAAGTATCTTTGTGAATTAACCAGTCACATATTCGATGAGAAGGTGGTGGAATTTATTGAGAAGGCTAGGGTTTCCAATGACCATCAAGAAATCCAATACACCCACAAGAAGCAGGCCATCAAGATCACTGTAGAAGATTTAGCAAGAATCGTTAGACTCTCCAATGAAGGTTCAAGAATCATTCCCTCCACCATCATTGCTGAAGGACAGCTTGTTATGCTTACATCAGAACACAAAAAGGAAGGAATTCGAACGATTAAGAAGTTCCTATCCAAGGAACATAGATTTCTTGCTGATGTGGTCAAAAAGGCCATTATGCCCAGAGAATTTTCAAAGGACCAAATCACTCAGGATCAGCAAGAAATCATGTGCGCGATCTTGATGAGGCACAAGGTTAACTAGGCAAGCTTGCTCATGTATCAGTTAGCCACTGCAGTAGAGGCAAGGCAGCCTCTCTACGACAGGTCACTGTGTATCATTTTGAAGGACAAATTAAAACTTTCAGATGCACAGGGAAGGCCTTGGACGGTGTCGAAGCAGATCGACATCAAGAAGATTGGGAGATTGCCAACAAGTTTGGCAAAAGTGAGGAAAGCTCCAGCAACGCAACCACCTCCACCACAGCCCAAGGCTGCAATAAAGTCTGCCGTGCAGCAGAGAGCTGAAAAGTCCAAAAAGGAAATTGATACTCCAAAGGGAGCTTCTTCTGATTCTTCAGAGGAGGACAATGGAAGTAGAAATAGAGTATGGAGACTTGCAAACTGGAAGAAGAAATGCAGAAGTACAGGCCATTACTGCCCTTATTATTGTGCAGATGGGCTCTGCACTTGCAGTAGTGCAGACCAGCGAGCTCCAGCTGCCGCAGTGTAGACGAGGGAAGCTCCAACTACAGTAGTGTAGACGAGGGACGCTCCAGCTGCAGCAGTGTAGATGAGGGAAGCTCCAGTTGTAGCAGTGCAGACGGATAAACAAAATGCAGACCTGCAGATGAGGGAAGAAGGTTCCGACGAGCGGTAGACTGAGGAAACTACAGAACAACAAATGATACAACCAATCATTGCAGTTGAGGAAGGCTCATCCTCAAGATCACTTCCCCCAAAGATTCCTGAAGCAGCAGCTCTACATGACTCGAATGTAGCTCTCGGGTTCATAAGGGGAGGTGCAGACGAGAATCTGCAATAATTCATACTAGGGACAATGAAGAGTTTTGAAGAAATTCAGGAAGGTCCCCAAGCTGAGTTCAGAAAGGAAACATTTGCAAAGGGATTTACACGAAAGGAGATTGAAGTCGTTGAAGAAAAGCTGAGAAATCTTGACACTTCAACTCCAAAAAAAGTCCCTGCTGCAACAGCTGGGATCACAATCAATGAAGATACAGCATGTACATCAACATCAACAACTTTGATTCCCTACACTAATATAAGTCTTGTTCCTTATGCAGATGATAATGATGAGCTAGAGATCATATAAGTAAGGACTCTAGAAGAAGTTCAAGCAGCCGAGGTACAAGAAGAAGAAGAAACTCCAAAATAGAGGAAGAAGTTTGAAGAGGCGCTTCAATACGTTGAGAAGATAAGAAAGAAGGCCCAAGAACTCAGAACACAAACTGATGCTCTATTGCGAAAACCTCATAAGGAGGCAATGCTGTAGGAGTTTGCTCAACAACATAAACTCAGAAGGAGAAGAACTGTCAGAAGCAGCACACCCGAGCCAACTCCCACAGACGAAGATGAAGAGCAAACTGAGGATGAGCTTATAGCAGAATGGAGGAAACTGGATGAAGCTCTTGAAGCGGACACAGAAAAGATCCACAGAGAAGCTACCCTGCACAAAGCCACTCAACAAACAACTCTGTAGCAGAGTGCTTCTCAGACCAAACTACAGAAGAGACCAGCCCCTACTCCATCACAAGCTGCCCCTTCGAAGAAAAGGAAGACATCAAGAAGCAGCAGGCCAAAGTTGATTCCCTCAGGCCCTCGGCAGCTACTCATCGTTTATCCAGATGGATCCCAAACACTGATAGGGGACATCTCTGGAATGACTGAAGGAGAGGTCTAGCAGATGGTTCTACTGCAACAGTAGGCTACTCAGATAAAGAACCGGCCAAAAGAGCCTTACATTCTCTTCAGTGCAGTATTGGAATGGAAGGACGCTACAATGAAGACAGGATGGCATAGATAAGCTCAACTGCGTCAAGTTGAGTTTGTCCATTCTGAAGAAGTGAGGATGGAACTCAAAAGAATAATTGACAAATATGTTCGAGTTGCAACCCTTAAAGTCCAGGAGTACCTCTCCAGACAAGAAGAGGGGAGACCACCATCCCCAGGAGGTGATGATGGTGGTGGTGATGAAGATCAAGGAGGAGATAGCCGTATTGATGAGGAACTAATTGACGAAGAAGCCAGAGAAGGAGTTCCTCAGCCAATGCAAAAGTCCACCTCAGTGCAGACCACCACAGCTGAACCAACTGCAGCAGAGGAAACAACTGCAGTAGAGGCAGAAGACCTCACTGCTGAGACACCTGCGGACGAAACAGAATTGCAGACTGCCCCATCCACTACAGTAGAGGACACCACAGAAAAGGAACAGACCACTCCAGCGTCTGCAGACGAGCAGACAAGCTCAGTCCCTGCAGCAGAGGAAGCACATACAGACGAGCAGCTGAGTGAAGCTGAGCTAACTGCAACTGTCCCTGCAGACGAGCCCATGCATGCAGTTGAGCAACCTCTACATCCTTCACTTACATAACTAATGCAGGACATGGAGAAATTGCAAATCCCTGAGGTTAAAGAGTGGACTGCAGAAGAAAGCACATCGAAGGAAATGACCCTTTCAACACTCAGAAGACATCTGCTAGAAGACACTCCCTCAGTTCACGAAGTAACAAGTCAACCAAGGGAAGTCTCATCAATCCACATTCAATTCACTCCACAATCTTCATTTGGATTGCAGCAGATCACTGAAGACCTCCCTTCAATTGGATTTGCTCAAGCGCTGCCGCATGGAGCCACTACAAACATCCCAATGACTCCCCAAACAGCTCTGCAGAGTTTGAAATTAGGGATGGAAACTGTAAAGCTCCTGCCCAACTTGGAGACACCAATATCAGGCAGATCCAGGTCTACAACTAGGAGAGCCCAAACCGAAAAAACTCAAGAAGCATCTCCATCAAGTATTGACACAAATCTGCAAAGGATGGATTAGGACATTTATGAAATCAGGCAATGGACAACGGATGCTCTAAGAGAAGTGATTGATGTACTGCAGAAGACAACAGCTGAGATAGTAGATGAAAAGGACCAAAGGGAGCACTACTCTGATGTTTTATATGGTCTACTTCAAAAAGTGACAAGGCAAACCCAGAAAACCACAGGAATAAGTCAGCAACACTATATGCGGACTACTGTAAATTACAACAAACTGCATACTGCTCAAGCTGTAAAATTCCGAAGACTGCAGAAAACCATATAGACACATAAACTCAACTGCAAGGCCACGTCCTTAACAATGACAAGAGACTTGCTCTCTTGAAATCAAGAGTGGATGCAACCCTAAGGAGAGTCACAGCTGCACAAAACAACATGGCAGCCGAGCTTGTGGCACTCAAAGAAGCTGTCAAAGACCTCTCCAAAAGCTTTAATGCAAACAAAAAGGGGGGGAAGCCTGAGAAACCTACAGAAGAGCGGACTCAGGGGGAGGCAGTTCCAAGGTCTGCAGCCGAGGAATCAAGCAGTAGATCTGCAGCAGAGCAAAGGTCAAGGCCTGTAACAGAAGGCTCCACCAGCAGACCTGCAGACGAGCCAAGGTCTGTAGGAGAGGGATCCAGCAGCAGACCAATAGATCAAGGGTCCAGGTCAACAGCAGAGCAACAAAAGAAGAAGAAACAGCACAAGTGGCCTAAGGTTCTGCAGCAGGACTATCCTTCCAAGAGAAGACGGAAGGATTGATCCATAGGATAAAATGCAAGTCTTCTACATTCTGTAAAATTTATTCTTAGAAATGAACGTATAGGTGTTCTTGCTGTTAAAATTTCTAAGGGGTTTTGTTTGCATCAATTGAGAGGAATATGCAGTCCCTCCACTTGTATAAAATTTGATGAACAAAACTTAGGAAGAAATTATGTATGGATGTAATGGTTAGTCAAGTAATTGTACACTAGGACCGTAGATGCAGTAGAGTGCACCTGGGTGCAGCAGAGCACCAGGACACAAAAGTACAGTAGAATGCGGACGACCTGAGTGGTGCAGACTACTAGAGAGGGACTAAAATTTACATGCCAAAGATCAATCACATACAACAGCAAAAGGTCTCGGTGTTCTCATGATCTAGGATCCTTCCTGTGTTCAAGGCCAATTCTAACAACAAAGAGAAGTGAGCCATATTGCAGTGCAAGTACGTAAGCTGAATTGTAGAAGACTGAGTGCAGTGTTGGGTGCAGACGAAGCTACACTAGCAGGCTGAACAGATGAGGTCTGGAAGCTGTTGAGTGGGAGTTGACTTACAGCAGACTGGCTGTATTACTTGGTGCAAATGAAGTTGCAGAAAGACTGGATGTGAAGACTGTACAGCAGAGCTCATGCAGCTGAGGTGCAGCAGAGGCTGATAGCAGGGTTGCAGTAGAGGCTGCAGTAGAGGTGCAGTAGAGATTGCAGCAGAGGTTGTGCAGTAGAGGCGTACAGCAGACCTGGTGCATGAGGCTGGGTGCAGTATGAGTTGTGCTGCAATGAAAAGGAACAAGGAAGGGGTAAAAAACGAGAAGTTGAGACAAAGGTGATGTGTACTGGATCAGAAAAGGTAAAGCCAAGTCAGTCTACTGCAGTAGAGGACAAAACTATCACTATCATATAGTACAGTCACGGGTTCTGGTTCTCTGAGCCTATAAAAGGGGACTCACAGCGCAGAGGACAAGGTTGACGAGTCTGAGAAAAGTTGAACATCATTTGAGAGCTTTCAAAAAGAAGAAAAGCCTTGAACACTCGCTGTCCGTGAGCTGAATCGAAGATTCAGCTCTTGCGAAGAAGGTTCACTAGTCTGCAAGTAAAGAACAACAACTGCAGCAGAGCACTGCAAGATCTAGGTCCTTCATCCTTTAGCAAGTAAGATCTTGTTGTAAAGGGATTTTCTTGTAAGCCATAAACAAGAAGATAATGAACCTCTTCTTGCCTTGACTACACTGGTCATGACCAAGGGAAGACAGGACTACGCTTCTGTTACTTGTTGGTAGCAGATGTCTGAACCAGTATAAAATCCTGTGTCATTTACTTTCCGCACTGATTATCACTCTTATAACTGTTAGTGAAGAACTCTAAATCCAAATAGACAAGCTTTACAAAGCTAAAGTCTCAACTGCAGAATTTCTGCATTACTACAGCAGACTCAGGCAGTGCAGACTACCCCATAACTTCACTGCACTATCTGGAGAATTTTTTAGATAACCTATTCA
>JAOVYX010020286.1:0-17259 GCA_035668315.1 Drosera spatulata | reverse complement strand
CCAGTGTCCGAGGGATTAGTCGAGGTGCGCGCGAGCTGGCCCGGACACCCTCGTCATAAAAAAAAAAAAAAAAAAAAGTATTGGTGAAAACATTGAATGTATCATCCGATTACGTCAAAGTCATTAATTATGTAAACGAAGGGTCTTAAATAAGAGAGTCCAGATAAATTCTTTAAATACACTTTTCTTGATTGCTTTCAGCATAGTATTTTCTCCGTTTTATAATATAAATAATGATTTGATCTATCATGTGAATTTATATGAGTATTGAGTTTGTGTAGAATTCGATAAAGAAAGAATATTTTTTTTGGAGGTAATGAAGTTTACTGTACTAATTACGAAAGAAGATGATAGATATGTCATATCAAATGATGATTGTTTTAATTTTTTTATATAATTATTAAATATAATATATTATATATATTTTAGAATTGTCTAAATAAATTTGTTTAAATTTTGGGATGGAGAGCTCCCTTTGTCGCCTTGCGTGGAGGTTGAACGGAAAAGCATATTTTCAAGTTTCAACTGGCCTGCTTCAACTTCGCGGCCCAATTATATAGAAACTATCTTCGTCTCGGGGGCCCCTTTGCATGATGTTGGCCCATGATTAGAGCTGTGTGTGGGGCAATCATTAACTTGATGTGCATGGTCAAATGAAATGAGTAATTCCATATGTGATGCTTGAGTGGAGCTCAATCCATTTCATACCGTGGTCAAATTGGCCAACGAAGATGTTTGTCTACATTACAATTAAGATAAAATTATATGTTCTTTTTACTTTTTACTACTCTCTGTGAATAACGATAGCACGTGGATTGTTTGTTTTATGGTGTAGGATTTGTTTTTATTTTTTGTTTGGATTTTTATAGATATGATTTTTTATGTGGTTATTTATTAAGTTTTTGTAGGTTTTGTTTTTTTAGAGTTGATATTTTCTTGATAAGATTTTAATTTTTTTTTTTAGATTTTTTTTAACAAGCAAACATAAAATAAAAATAATAACAACCTTTGTGCTGTTGGGTAAACAACGGCAGAGAATTCAACTTGCTAGATGTACATATTCGGGTTAGGATTTTTTATGTTTTCTAATTTCATTACCATTTAAGGCATCTTCTCTGTAGAATTGGCTGATTGCTCTTGGGCCAATTTAAAACAACCTACCAGTGGCTACGGTCTTTGTCTTATGGGCCGTGTTCACTTGATTATTTGGGCCATAATTGGACTCCTTTGAGAACTGTTCCATGTCCACCGGCTGAGCTTGTATTTACATACTCCAATGAAAAATATAACATTTCTTTCTCAAAGAATAAAAAAAATAAAAATACAATATTTTATTTTTTATATTATCAAATACGTATTTTGAAAAATTTAGTCATTCATCTTAACACCGTAAGTTCGTTACGTCACTGATCGATGATTGAAATATATAACTTTAATTATCATTAATATTTCACGATAATTTACAAAATACTTGATCGTCTCGTAATGCAAATCAAATTTTATTTATTTGTGTTTCTTATATTTTAGAGGAAATTGCTCCCGCTGCAGACAAAAAACTATTGCAGAAACAGTTTTCATCACAATTCAAGTTTTGAAAAAATTAAATTAAAATTTGAAGTTTCAAAAAAACACGTGTGGGAGAATGAACAGTTGTAGTTTTCTACCTATCAGCTGTAACAGGAATCATTTTTCCTATGTTTTAAGTGGTCAAATCCAAATAAATAATTTCTTACACCATTGAGAAAAAAATTATTAAAAGCCCATTGCACCATCTTTTTCATAAGCCTGTCGAAATCTTAGAAAAGAAATATTAATCATTCTATTTTTTTTCGCACCTTTTCTTACATATTTATCATTATTATGTACAAAATAATAACAAAAAGAAAATATATTTGATGTGTGTTTTTAATCTAGTTATCGATAATTCAATATTTGTGTGAGACGTGAAGACGTGAGACACACATATTCTATCTCCGATCCGAAAAGGGTGCAATGATCCTGGAGGACGTAGCGTTATTGTTAGGGTTCCATTGCTAGGGCATACCGATTATCTTTCTGACTGAAGGAGACTATTATAACTTGTGTGGTCAGCTTCTAGGGTTGACTCTTAATGACCGGTCGAAATTATATTGTACGATTGCTTGGCTCCGCACTCACTTCAGAGAGTTCTACGGATGCCAATGAGCATAATGTCGTTAGATATACACGAGCATATATATTGCACTTGATCGGTTCCCAACTCTTTTCAGATGACACTGATGGCGAGATCCCACTCATGCGATTTTATGTTCTTACTCACAGGAATCAGATCACCACCTATTCTTGAGACTCTGTTATCTTATCCTTTTTTATATAGGATCATGTGTCGGTGTTCAGAAACCACTAGATCTGAGGATGATAACAACAAATCGAGGTTTGATGGATGTGATATTCTTTTGCAGCTATGGGCATAGGAAAGGATCTCGATGTTGAGACCAGACGACATTTCAGATCCACCTCCTCTTGCTGTTATTTTCCCTCTCGGTTACAAGTAACTATTAAATGTGTTTGTTTTACATAAGTGAGGCAACGTTTTATTTTATAATGGTTTTTTGATTCGAAATTCTATTTTTTTTTTTTTATGAAGGTGGTCCGACATCAAGGGTAAATAAACGATTCCTGACAAGAGCTCTACTGTTATGTATTATCGATCATTGTTGGATCAGTATCCGACGATCGATTTTATTTGGGAGTCGTATACTATGGATAGCTTAGTGGACATGCTATAGGGGTTTGTAGAGGAGAGTGAGAGGTTCATTTGGTTTTCACATATTCCACCCATCCACTTTATCGTAGTCGAGAATTATTTTCCTTTTCGGACAGCACGTCAGTTTTATCGAATACAGATGATTCCACAATCTCGTAGCATATATGATGTGTTGCATGACCTCACCAGATATGATCGTGGTGGGACCTTTGATTGGCTCCATCATCATCAGGTTCACGTCGACCGTTGGAACGATACAGAGTGTTGTATTGTGTTTTGTCGGCACCAGGCTGAGGGTGGACCGATCACTGCTTTTGGATACGATTTATGGTGTCATCACATCACTCAGCGGCGCATAGGTCCTTCCAGGGCTCATCACAGTGGGGTTATTAGAGGCCTATTTTGTGCCGCTAACAGTATTCGTGATGGTATTCGTATGTTATCATAAAAGGCACACGTTTCGGAGCTACGAGAGATATTTCAGCAAATTGGAGATATCGTATCTGAGGATGACCTTGAGCATGATTTTGATACCGAGGTAGGATCGTTAGATGATGAGGTATGATAGCGCACAGACGACGAGCAGCAGCATCCTGACGGTTCTGCTCATGTAGGAGATCAGGTTGGAGGTTTCGACCAGTCGACCACCACAACTTTTATGGTCATGTTGTAGATGATGATGTTGGAGATAACGATGCTGCATATGCAAATGATGATGCTAACGATGATGATGCTGTAAATCCTGTTCATTATGAGGATGTCGGACGTTACAACGATCCCGACGACCATGATGACGTTGGGGGTTCGGATCATCCCGACGATCATGACGATTTTGGTGATTTATCTTCGAAACATCATGGAACATCAGCTAAGTTTACTCCTTCTATTTATGCAGGTGGACCAAGATCTAGACCGCCTAGACATAGACGTAGGGGGTAGACATAAAGGTAGACACGGATGAGATATTCGAGTTATACTCTGTATTTGTTTTTTGTTTTTGCTGTGCTGTATTTTTTTTTATTCAAGTTATATAGTTGAGATATTCGAGTTATCTAAACGTTCTATTTATGTATTATGTAGTTGAGATATTATAGTTTTCATCCTTCATTTTCTATAATATATTATGTAATATCAAAGTTTCATTTCATTTTTTTGTATTATATATTATTGTTTTATGTGTTATTTTTATATATTTTTATCATTTTATTTAATGTTTTCATTCTATTTATCGATCACTTACATCTTTGGTTATATTGCTAGACATAGTATCCATATATACATCTGCTTATCTTTATCGTCCTGTGCCAATACGCTCCATTCAATCTCATACACCACTTTTGTTAAAGAGAATCGTACCCTCGTCATCATCTAATAATCCCAATCTTTTTGCCACCTAATGTCTTATGATCAAACCCTTTAATTATACTAGGACCCTTGTGTCCATGAGTGACCACATATCCCCTCCGCAGAAAAGCTTCCCCTCAAAACCCTTCAATGGCTGGCTGGACACAGAAAAAGAATGAGATGGTGAAAGAAAAAGACCCCTAATCATAACCCCATTTCACCCCCTCTCATTTGCTCTAGTGGCTCCTGCCTACACTCTCCACCTCTCCTTTGTTCTTTCACTTTCATGCCATCAAACACAAACAAACCCATCAACAATAAGCAGCCAGTGAAGTCCAAGAATAGGCAAAAGCAAAGGAAATCATATTGTTTGTAGCCGAAAATAGAAACAGAAACTCATATGCTCTATTGGGTATTCAAAAGTTTGGATCTTTTTGTGTGGGTTCAATTTCTTTTTTGTTCTTGTTCTTTTTGGGCTTAATGGGTATGTTTTTGTTGAGCCATTTCATGATTGGTTTCATGTGTTTTGACATGGTAGATATGAGATTACAAGTGATGAGACAATGTGGGAAGCGAGATGAACAGGACAAAATAAAAGTGGGGATGAAGAGGAACGTTGTGTTGTTTGTTTGTTTGCAGTATTTGGTCATTTGGGGTTTTGAGGTTTTGGTTGTAAATGGAAGAGAGGTCTCTGGTTCTTCGCCTCTTACCTCACCTGTTTCCTCATCAATGGTTGCCTTCTCACCAGGTACACTCACTCACTTTATTCACCGATGTTTGAGCTTGAACCCATTTGGTTATCAGGTTATTCCCACAATGAAGGCAAGGTGTTGGTTTAGAAGTGCCATAAGAGCTGAATTAATCAAAGACACATGTTAAAGTTGTGCGGGTGAATTATGACGAGTCCAAAACAGACAATATCTTAAATATCGCTCCTTGCATGATCTTTATCACTGGTCTTGTCATCAATGGCTGTGTTCTTGCCGGTGAAATGTGGTTGCCCTTTTTGGGCAAATTGTTATGGGCATTGTTAAATGAAGAAAGGGTGAACAAAATTAGAGCTTGAAAGTGGATTACTCATTCTTTTCTCCCGTTGAGAAATGATTATTGATGGACCGACCATTGAATGCAACTCTATCAACATCATGGCAATTCCAGATTGTTATCCTTTCAAATAATGCTATTAATTGATTATGTTATCATGAACTCCGTTCATTTCAAAATATAGGCAACATCACGTCACGCAGATTCATGTGTGTTGAATTTATGTGAAATTTAATAAAGAAAGAATATATTTTTTTTGTGGTAGTGGGGTTTACTGTAACAGTTGTGAGAGGAAATAGTGGATGTATTATAACAGATGATAATTGTTTTGATATTTTTTTTATGTGAAAAAATTAATAAATATGATATGTTGTATATATTTTGAGACAGCCTAAATAAACAAGTGTTCTTGTATTATGGAATGAAGGGAGTAGTATGTTTCTAAAGAGGACCTCTCTCCATGCAATTCAATGTAGCTTCCTGTGTCATTACTTTCTTGTAGTGGAATGCTAATACTTGGGACATGAGTCATCTTGGAAGATAGTCCGAATCAAGTCTCTCTTCGTGTTTGATAGCATCAGATGGGATCGAGATTCTTCCTTCAATTGTAAAATCTCGACAGGATCGTGTAGTTCATCTCTTGTGGTCATTGAGTGGTCTTTCACATAGAAATATGAAGTTGGTTTCTATTATTTTTTGTTTTTCAAGTAGATAAATTGAACTGAACCATGAAATCTTGTGTAAATTGGCTTGGCTTTTGGATCAGAGGTTGTAGAGGTCATTGAGGAACCAAAAATGAGTCCCAAGAGGAAGGTGGTTTTGGCGGTCATTGTTGCTCCGGCTATGGTTGGTGTGCTGATGCTCTCTTTGCTGGTGTTGTGGATATATCATAGGAGGACCTCATATAGACATAGTGATACGAACTCGGGTATGCATAAAACCATCAAATTTTTCATGTGTTCGATGAGTTCTTTCTCGGCTAGTTTGTTGATTCAAATATCATTCATGGAATCTAAAGGTTTCCCACAAAGTCGTTTGAAGGGCGGCTTCAAGATTCCTCGTAAAACAGCTGGCTGGAAAGGATTCGTTCTGGCTTTTGAATATAAAGTACTGGAGTCTGCAACTAACAATTTTGAAGACAGTAATGTTGTCGGCATTGGGGGATTCGGATGCGTGTACAAGGCTCAACTTGCAAATAACCAATACATCGCGGTGAAGAAGGTGCATGACAACGACAACGGTGAAGATGCTGAAAGAGAGTTTGAGGTAATCGTCATTGTTTTACTCATTCTAACTATGGTGATGATTTGTAATCGCTCTGTATTTACGTGATTGGATCTTAGCCAGTAGTTCATGTGTAACTTATGCTGTATTTGTAGTACAGAATGAGGGCGATCTATTGTCGAAAATTCATCATCCGAATGTCATTGCTCTTCTTGGCTATTGCATACATGGGGAAACCAGATTTCTCGTTTACGAGCTGATGGATCAAGGATCACTGGAGAATCAATTACATGGTAATATATTAATAAACTTACATGTATATAGTTGGAGGAGAGAACTATGTAAAGATGTAGGAGACACAATCCAGTATCAACAGAAATAGTCTTTCGCTCCCGGGTTTACATCGTGACAAAATCTTTGATTAGAGCTGCTGTGAATGAAATTCTCATACTCAATTTTCGGTAATGTCGAAGGGCCTTCTCATGGATCGGCTTTAACGTGGGATATGCGTATGAAGATTGCTCTTGATGTAGCTAGGTGATCTTATAAAACCTTAAACCCCTCATAGCAATCATGTGTGATTTCTCATTCAAGTTTGTTTATTGATCCATAGAGATCTCAAGTCCATTTTTGTGCTTTTACTAGGGGCTTAGAGTTCCTGCATGAGCATTGCAACCCACCAGTGATCCATAGAGATCTCAAATCATCCAATGTACTTCTGGATTCGAACTTCAACGCCAAGGTACTGCAACTACCAGCATATATAATCTAAAGGCCTGTCCTTGTTGCGACATCGGTATTGTAAACTTTATATTTCCTTATTCACTCCACAATCTGATTTTCCTATGCTTGTGCTTGGATCAGTTATCGGATTTTGGTCTCGCCGTGGTTGACGGGATGCAAAACAAGAGCGATATCAAGCTTTCAGGCACCTTGGGTTATGTGGCCCCCGAGTACCTATTAGATGGTACGCTCACCTACGATTCCTTTACCTAAACATTTCTCTTCCACTAATCATTTTTCTTTATACCTCCAACATGTCTATATAGTTTGTATGTTTAAGCTGAATTATTTGGTGTGGGAGCACGCGTATGAACTACTAGTACTACCTACGATAAAGTGCAGCTGGATTGATACTGGCATGAGGCTAAGCAATAAGAAAGTGCTTATATTGATCTAGTTAGTTATATTGGTTTATATGCACCATATGCTAGAACATGCTTGCATTTAATTGTTGTCAGATGCTACTTGTAATATTTTTGCAGTACTAATCTAATACTCCTCAGTACTTAATGGAATCATCTCGTCTTACTCTTACTCAGTGATTGATAATTCTTCGAGCACAGCGGCCGATGCCTAAGTAACACAAGAGCTTCTTAATAATTGCTACAACAAGAGAAAGAAAAGCTAAACACAGTTGGTAAGCTTACTTGTACAGCTCAGAATCAAATAAAGCTTAAAGTCTAGACAGCAATACCAACTAAGATTCATGCTGTCCTAAAAAAGTCAAGTATCAAGCTATAATGATCTAGTCTGACTTTGACGTATGCATCAAGCACTGTTGTTTGTCGTGATCATAGGTTCAATTGTTGATAATAACAATGTCTAGGGTCCCAAAGTAGTGTTATTTATGTACATCTTTTACTCCACGATCCAGATGAAATTAAGTTTTTAACACGAGATAAATTAGCTGTCTCTTGACTCTTGAATGGAAATATTCACTCATCCATGAGTTGTGATACAAATATACTCATTTTTCTATTCATCCGACTTTAGACGTTCATATTTCTTTCAAGGTAAATTAACAGATAAAAGTGATGTGTATGCATTTGGAGTGGTGTTGTTGGAGCTTCTACTTGGGAGGAAGCCTATGGAGAAATTCTCTCCCTCGCACTGTCAATCCATTGTCACATGGGTACATTCTTTCGAAATACCATTTGTTAAATTACTTGACTAAACTCCTTGACGATTCACGACACCTTTAGTCACTGTTTCTTTATATTATCAATCTGATGCTGAATGTTTAACTTTATTAACCAATGCAGGCCATTCCTCAGCTAACAGACAGGTTAAAGCTCCCAACGATTGTCGATCCTGTCATTCGAGACACCATGGATCTAAAGCATTTGTTCCAAGTTAGTGAAAGCCTAATAGTGAACTTCAATTTCATCATGTCATTTTCTTTTTCCTCGATTATGACACTTTAATCTGGTTTGAATAATGCTTGTAATGGATGTTGGTCGCAGGTTGCAGCCGTAGCTGTATTATGTGTCCAAACAGAACCCAGCTATCGTCCACTGATAACAGATGTTTTGCACTCTTTGATACCTCTTGTTCCAGCAGAACTTGGAGGTTCTCTTCGAAGTACACAGCATGCGCGTCACATACCCCCAACACCATGGCGGATGGGCTGAGGGAACACAAGCAGCGAGGGGGTAGGATTGTTCCAATGGTACAGTTCCCGAAAGAATTTGCTCGTTTAGACACTGATATCCCGAGAGTTTGCTAGCTGTTTTAACTAATGTTAATGCAAACCACTATAATTTTCTATTAATGATTGAGCATTTGTGCTTATATTTCTGTTTTCTTCTTCCCTGTAAATTCAAGAAGTTTAGAAAGTAGGATGGTTTCTGTGAATAACCGGGTAGCGACCTAGCATCAGCGTAGTTAAAATTACATCTGGTGTGGTACGAAAAATTTGCGATACCTCTTGGTTCATGCTGATGAAAACCTTACCTAGTACCAAAGAACTCCACCTATAACGGTCCCGTGATATAGAAGTTCGGAAAAGGTGGGAAAAAAATACAACTATCCAAGTGCTCTCATCATGAGCAAGCTATAGGAATGACCGAATGCCAAGAGAAACAAGTGACATATCCGCAACAGAATTTGGCAAATCCTAATAAAAAAATAAATTGTGTATGTACAATTCAAAGTTGGGAACGAAGTATGTTCATATCAATTTGCTTTGCCGTATAAAGCATCAGTTATTAGTTTCACGTGTAGATAAAATGGAGATTAAGAAAAGAGGAAAACAGATCACCTAAGTTTTATGTCGAGACGAATAGTACTTTTTCTTTAAAACTAATTTGTCTCGTTCTGTATATACAGATTACGACAAAAAACCTCTTAGATATGACAATACGTAACGTTAAAGTTACACTATCTTAACGAAACTCTGGCGTATCTTATATGCCTTGAATTTCTTGTTAGGAACTCGAACAGAAAGAAAGAAAAATTCTAATGCACGTCGATGCGTTCGTGCAATGCAAAAGGAAAAGACGAGAAGGATTACAACACGTCGATACACTCATGTTGCACAAACGCTCGTGTTGCACAAAAAGGAAAGAGGAAGAATCAGAATGTCTGAGAATGAACCCGGTTCTGTTTTACAGACGGAAAAAACAAGACAAAGTCTAGGTCCTTCCCCACACATAAAATTGGATATCCCAAAGGGACCATCCCTTATCACAAGATTTTCACTTATAAGGTGCTCTTCCATCTACATAAACTCCAATGTGGATTAACAACACTTTGCTACACTCCACCACATTAAATACACCAAACATCACCCTTTGAGCATCAATTTCTCATTCACCCTTTATGAGTTTTGAGAGTGTTAATATACTACGTTCGTGTCTAATAAACGTAGATTACGCTAAGCTCAAAATCGTTCCAAACCGATGTTAGGGACGCACATTAAAATATGATCAAACTTTCTCAAAACACACTAACATCTAACAACATCATGATACAGGAGCAACATTATTCTATATATGTGATCTGTTTGTTAGTATCAGGAGAGCGCTATAAAACATTTTGCTTTTACCTCAACATACTTTACATAATTTGTCATCTCTCAAAGACAGGAAGAAAATCATGTACTCCATCCCAAAGCACTCAGGAAAAATGTACTCGGACCAAAAATACTTGTAGTGCTCCAGGATCAACAAAATCCGCCATCCGTTCAGCTCACGTTATAAAAAGAGTCGATGATGGCATCTGCAAGATATTTACATTTCGCTGCAGATAGTCCAGCAAGAGATATCCTCCCGTCCTTTGTCATGTAGACATGCCACTTATTGGTCATGCTATCGCTCTGATTAGACAGGAAACACAAACACATAAGATCTCAGCATCTTTATTTTAAAATAGCGGACTACTACTAGGTAGATCAAAAACATGACATGGGAACCGCCATTGCTATCATTTGGATACGAGCCCAACCAATAGATGGCACAAACTAGAAGGCGGTTACAGGATTTGAACTAATGAAAAATGTGATAGCCGAACACAAAGCCAAACAATTAGGCTAAGCCCCGAAAAAGGCTATCAGGAGAAAGTATTCCTCAGCCACTATAAAGAAGAAAAAGAGGATCGGCTTGACAAAGTATATCATGAAAATCAAACAGAAAATTCTAGTATAACGAAAATCATAACCAAATGACAGTAAACATGGTTCCAACCATAGTACAAGAGGGAATAAAGAAGACATCATCATGAAAAGGAGCTCATAGTACCAGCAAAGTTCTAAAAAAGAGCTGGCACAATGAGTTGCAAAGTAGGATGGTTCCAGTATTCACATGATCAAGACCTAAAAAAAAAAAAAAAAGGAAGCCCCAAATGGTTCTCTAAAGCAAGCTCTGTTGCATGGTCCAGAAAATCTAGAATGCAGCCATAACAATTAGGAAGAGAAGCATCATCGATCGTTGGCTAAACAGGAGAAAGAGAAACAGGCTTATTAACACATTGTAGAACGGTTACATTCCTATATTGCAATGCCAAGTAGTCCAACTGAGCTCACAAAACAGGATTTGAGAACATGTTCTCAATTTTCCTGTATAACCCTCGAGGCATATCACCAAATGATCTATCTTTGTTTTCTTTTTGGTAATTTTGTAGCAATAAACTTTCCGTGAGAGAGAATGAAGGCAAAGCATGACGATTGACGGAAGATCGTTTTATTATGTCATGAAGGTGAGCGTTCAAGCCGGAGTGCTAGATAGTAGCTACTTAACCAAGAAGCCGAATGAAAACCCAAAAACGCAGAAATTAACCAAGTTTAGCTTCTCGTTCTTGTGGAATGAAGAGCATTAACACCTCCGGGCCTACGAGTACCTTTATCATATAAGGAAAAAAACAAAGACAGTTCCTGTGTCAAACTGTTCGAGGTTAACTGGCCAGCTACCACTTCCTATTATGCACATCACTAAATGTCCATGTTGAAGTTCGCAGTGCAGAGTACAGGAACAATGTCCATCCAGCTCAGAGGAGTAACTATGGCACTGTGCACAATGCAACCACTGTTCATCACAATACCCCTGACTTTTCTATTAACTATCGACTCCTGTTATCCTAGTAGCTCAGAAACATATAAATCAACACAGATCCTGGCGGCTGTCATTTCACTTTCCACTGCCCCCATGACAAAGGACTGCCAAGAAGGCATACACTTAACGCAGGGATCTAAGTTCAATTCTTAAGTCTTTTATATGACATCGTTTGTGCAGGGTTGAAAATTAAGAATAAGTACCCGCTTCCAATGTTCTAACGATGATTACATCTGGAAATAGGAAGATACAAACAAGAATTTAATAGCACAGCGATGCCCAATAGGTAACACCCAAAACTCTCATCATATGAAATGATCAACGTCCTATCATAAAACCATATGGCAGCTCAATTTTATGCTAGCTCAGTTTTGTGCTAAGAAGTACCGCAACCTGGAGCTTATTTTACTAGTCTAACAGCAATATGCCTCGCTCTAAGCACGCTTCGTGGCATAAACCTAGATTGGAACTGTTAGAATATTAGATTATGTTATTAGATCTACTAGATATTTATCTTTTCTAAATTAGAATAATTATTTAGATATTATGTTTCCTACTTATGTTATTTCTTATAGTAATTTTTTCTTATCTTATATTTGACTACTCAATAAATATGAAGTAAGGATTCATTAATAATATAACATCCTACACTTCTGTCATACTTTTTTCACTTCTCGCTTTAAGGCGCATCACAAACACATGAAAAAACAGGGAAGCAACAGTAACACCTGTTGAGTTTTAAAGAAAACACATTCAAAAAAACTGGCTTTTGTAATAATTAATAATAATTAATAATAATAATAATAATAATAATAATAATAAACAACTAATGGGAGTTGAAACAGAGCATGAAGTAACTTTACCTGGGTTTTGCTTAGACCTGTGTATGAGAACATGCCGATCTGCTTAAGAATAAATGACCAGTCTTTCCCACTCTTATTGTTAGCAGTGAGACTGTCATGCAATTTCTGTCTTACACTCTTTATCCTACCAGCCATCATTTCCATGTCCTCCTTCCATTCGTTGAAAAGATTTGGGTCTCCAACAACATTGGCAACAATCCTTCCCATAGTTCACGGTTATTATTTTTTTGTGTTTTTTTTTTTTTTTGTTATAGGAACAAGACTTGAAGGAAAAATATGATCTAAGATTTGATGTTAGATATAGTTTATGTGTGAAAGGTATTCTTATCTTAAAAAAAGATCTAATTTCGCTGTAAATGTGATATTCTGAGTTAAGTTTGAGTGCAATAAAAGTTTCTAAATTAATGATGTATATGTGAATTTAGACTAATTCTTATGACTAAGTCAAAATGTATATAGTTTTTGTCTAGTTATAGCGTTTGGTCCATCGACAATGACTTTATATATATCATTAATAAATAATACAAAATCAAAACGTTACAATTCATTAGACACAAAAGTATAAGAGCATCCTCAATGCAAGTGTCAAATGACTTGCTGTAGTTATAATATGACATCTTTCTTATTTCTTTTCATTCCAACGCATTCAAAATTGTATGCTAAATTATGGCATTGGTAAAATTGATGCTAAATATAGCAATAGGTTTAGCATTGCTATTTGTTCCACACAACCCACCGGCGCAAAAAAAGAACCCGGGGAAAAGCAAAGTGGCGGAAAAATCGGCACACACTACCCTACCCAATTGTATTTCTCTCTACCCAATTGTATTTCTCTCTAACTAGGTGCCGTGACTACTTGCCCAGGTTATCAATGGAGGGAAATTTTGAAATTTTGACTAATGTTATCATTGGAGTAACGTTTTCAAATTATAATATTTTTATATTGTTTATTGTTAAATTTTAGGATAACATTGTTATATTTAGTAGTTTTTATTGGAGATGTTCTAATAGTACTTGTAATAAATTTTGGAAAGTATTTACAGATTGATGTGTGTTTAGTATTCTAGCCATAACTAAGATTGCTAATCATCGATAATTATCATGGCAAGAAGGCACAGAGATCACTGACATCTTAACCATAATAAATAGCATAAGTAAGAGAATCAACTTGAAATTACGAGCATTTCTGTCTTCTTTCGTCCATCCTTGGTTGACCGCGGCGACAACAATGGTAGAATGAGCTCTCTTCCGCTTGAGCTTGCAGCTAGGTGAAGGTGAGTACTAACTACTAGAGTTGCCAAAGATGTACCCATTCTTTAATATCCTAGGTAGTTGGTATCCCCTCGAGAGCTAAATGGTGACCTTGCTACTTCTAGATAATAAGTGATTGCTAAATTGGAGAGACTTTGCTACTTGTTCAAGGGCTTGTATGGCCAAAATTTGAAGATGGTCATAATCCACTTAAAGCCAAAATTTAGACTCGAGCATCGTGTTGAATATACGTTTCTATTACAATCGTAACCATAACATAGACCATTTGAAATAGTTTGTTCTCCTGCAGAAGTTGTAATCTCTGCTCGAGAGGTTTCCAACTTTCCCGGAAAAAAAGCTGGAGCAGCAGATCTTCCATGATTTAGAGGTATAGAGCTTGGAGGTGGCGATGTCTGAGTAGATGGTTAGCATCAAGGAGTTGGAAGTCATGCAAGGAAGACAAATACATTGGAATTGTTTTTTAATCTTTTCAAGTGTTTTTGAATCTTTTAAACTTATTTTAATGTTTTTTTCATAATTTTCAAGAGGCTTGGATCTTTTTCGTTCGACGTCGCTCTCAAACACCGTCTCATTAGCCATGCGTTTCGCATGATTGACATAAAAGGACTAAAAACACCACAAAATATTCTCAAATAATTTAAAAATATAAGAAACAACGAAAAGAATCTTGAAATAACTTTAAAAAACTTCAACATTATCAGAAATTTACGTGACCTTATATATTGAAATATTCTCAAATAATTTGAAAATATAAGAAACAACGAAAAGAACCTTGAAATAACTTTAAAAAACTTCAACATTATCAGAAATTTACGTGACCTTATATATATTCTGATAGGGCTAGTACAGTCAACGAGCAGACTCTGGTTAGCTCATTTGCAAACCTTTGGTCGAGGTTATGATAGCATGTTTTTCCCTCGCATTTCTTTAAGTACAACGTTGATAATGATATATGGCAATATCGTACATAATGGAATGTTGCTGGTTAGAATAAGCATAAAGTGATGCAATGAAAAGAATATGGTAACATTACTTGAACAAAAGGATACATAGCAAGGCTATCTTTGCCAGTCCAGGACTCCTTCAACGCAAAGAACTAATAAGCGCTACTGATACAACAGAACATAGAAGACCAGATTACAACATGAAGGGATCACGAGCGCAGGAGAGGTCGTAAATGAAATAGCAGAGATATAGAAGAATCCAAGGAGAATGAAGGGGCAAAATCTGTACAGGTAGAGATCAACCCCTCGCAGTATACATTCTGCATATTTATCAGGAACTTACCAGTCGCAAGGGAATGTGACTTGGCCACTGTTCACGAACCTCATAACTCCACAGCAGATGCAGGTACAGCAACGGTCAGAGATGATGATGTCGGGATACAACGTCTCTGTCTTCTACTTGTAGAACTTGCAGAACGAACAGGGCGACTAGGAGGAGAGACGATTTTGGTTGATTCGTACCTGCTGGACTGGCTTCTCAACTTTTTCTTGCCTAACTTGCTGCTCTCCCTGCCAAAGCCACCAACTGTCCGGATCTTCGTGACGTTCAGAGATGCAGGAAGAACACACTTGCACAGGAAACCTTCAGATTTCAACAAAAATCAGAGATGATTAGCAGGTTTTGTCTTCCATGAAATTTGCATTTTCTTGGTTCATGAACACAAAACGTAATAGAAAAAGAACTTTGTACCATGATCAACGAACATATAAAAGTCGAACACAACGTCAAAAAATTTCACTCACAACACAGTTTGAATTTTTATAAGAAATGAAGCATGTACAACGCAGTTGAACTAGGAGTCCATTTTTATGAGATAAAGCGTTTTAGCACGAGAAATGTATAAATATGTCATGCTTACGGCAACGAATCAGTTAAGAACATTCTTACCAAGTCGAGCGAGTCTATTAACCCAGCTAGGTATTGGCTTCCCCGTCAGCTGTATGCATACATCATTGCAAAAGTGATTGCAATTTTTCCTAATGAGATGGTAGGCGTTGCCCTGGTACTCACGGGATAGCTTCTCCATGAATCCACGGACCTGTTTCGAACCTAAATCTGTCATTCCTATCAATATAGATTTCCTGAAGGTGAAACCGGGGCAACGCTTCGGTTCGACCTCAAATATCCCAGATGTGGCATGATCATACGCACCGAAAGCATACTCAACCTCGTGCACTGCACACACAAGGAAGTCCAGTCCATATCCCAATTGCCATCAGAACCAAAACAACATTAAAGGGATAAAAAAAAGGGAATAAATAGGTGTAGGACACTTTGCAGTATATAGGACTCTCAGTGGGACAAACGAACAGACTCTTCGAACATAAGAAAACTTCCCCCTGCTACTTTTGTAACTAAAAACCCAACCTCTGTAGCCATTGTAGCGTACAGACACTAGTCCCTTAACATTTTATATTAAATTGCTAGCTTCACATGATTCACAATACCAAAAATACAAACAGCTAGTGGTGAAACGTAGTCCATCCACCAATCCAATTCAAGTATAAATGGGACGTTGGCAATTGTTGTTGACAGCAAGCGGAAATGACTCCTTATAAAGTGGCCTGCAACTACTCCAATATATTTGTGCCTCCACGCTTGCATACCATGAGATGTGATCCTCCTTTAAAAGCGGCCATTTCAACCAGTAGTATACACCGACCATCATTACCATAGTTAATATAAACATGGTAAGCAGGATCCATTACATTAGATTGTTTCTTGTGAATCAAAAGTATGTAGATATTCCAAATATGCCACAAACAAGAGGGCCGTTCAAAAGACTAGTCAATATAACTCTTGACAATGATGCATGCAACTGCAATTACAACTACTTAGTCAACAACTGCTCATAAGGATTGTGCTTAAATAACTATATAAAGCAAGACTGATTCTGTCTGTTTCTTGCCAAATTCATCTGCCTAGGAACAATAAAAATTGAGAATTTTTGCTTTATAAACTAAACTTACTAGATTCCAAAACATCCGTATTTGCTATTCGACTAAACTTACTACATTCAGCAACAGTCAACTGAAGTATAATAAACAATCCTCCATTTCAACATTTTGTAGCATACCCTTTGACACTTACATCAGCTAATTAAACCGCCACCCAGCAACCCAAACTATGCTAGTGCATAAAATACAAACACCATATTCTCTAACCCCCTCATTTTCTGCATATTAAGAACAATGTATCCAGTGTGCGCTCCATGAGGTATAATCCATAAATCATGCACAGGTAGCATTTCACATCCAAGATCCTACATATTGAAGAGCATTCTGAATAACTACCTAGAAATCATACGACACCCACCTCAAAATCCCATTAATAAATCAAATCCACATCCTTTCCACACAATAACAACAACAAAAATCCAGGTGCTCCCGTCGGGACACAGAGTCCAACTTCACCACCCAAACCCCAACAC